>JBBHAA010003506.1:0-99006 GCA_037953035.1 Aquarana catesbeiana | reverse complement strand
TACTGGGGGGTGATTTGGGGGTATTTGTACTGAGGGGTGATTTGGGGGTATTTGTACTGGGGGTGATTTTGTATGGGTGATTTGGGGGGTATTTGTACTGGGGGGTGATTTGGGGGGTATTTGTACTGAGGGTGATTTGGGGGGTATTTGTACTGAGGGGTGATTTGGGGGGTATTTGTACTGGGGGGTGATTTGGGGGGTATTTGTACTGAGGGGTGATTTGGGGGGTATTTGTACTGGGGGGTGATTTGGGGGTATTTGTACTGAGGGGTGATTTGGGGGGTATTTGTACTGGGGGTGATTTGGGGGGTATTTGTACTGAGGGGTGATTTGGGGGGTATTTGTACTGGGGGAGTGATTTGGGGGGTATTTGTACTGGGGGGTGATTTGGGGGGTATTTGTACTGAGGGGTGATTTGGGGGGTATTTGTACTGGGGGGTGATTTGGGGGTATTTGTACTGGGGAGTGATTTGGGGGGTATTTGTACTGGGGAGTGATTTGGGGGGTATTTGTACTGGGGGTGATTTGAGGGGTATTTGTACTGGGGGTGATTTGAGGGGTATTTGTACTGGGGGGTGATTTGAGGGGGTATTTGTACTGGGGGGTGATTTGGGGGTATTTGTACTGAGGGTGATTTGGGGGGTATTTGTACTGGGGGGTGATTTGGGGGGTATTTGTACTGGGGTGATTTGAGGGGTATTTGTACTGGGGGGTGATTTGGGGGTATTTTGTACTGGGGGGTGATTTGGGGGGTATTTGTACTGGGGGGTGATTTGGGGGGTATTTGTACTGGGGGGTGATTTGGAGGGTATTTGTACTGGGGGGTGATTTGGGGGTATTTGTACTGGGGGGTGATTTGGGGGGTATTTGTACTGGGGGGGTGATTTGGGGGGTATTTGTAACTGGGGGGTGATTTGGGGGTATTTGTACTGGGGGGTGATTTGGGGGGTATTTGTACTGGGGGTGATTTGGGGGGTATTTGTACTGGGGTGTGATTTGGGGGGTATTTGTACTGGGGGGTGATTTGGGGGTATTTGTACTGGGGGGTGATTTGGGGGGTATTTGTACTGGGGGGTGATTTGGGGGGTATTTGTACTGGGGGGGTGATTTGGGGGGTATTTGTACTGGGGGGTGATTTGGAGGGTATTTGTACTGGGGGGTGATTTGGGGGGTATTTGTACTGGGGGGTGATTTGGGGGGTATTTGTCCTGACATTTTTGGGCCTCAAGAAATGAGATCGGCCATCAGTACATCAGGATTGATAGATATACACTATATTGTCAAAAGTATTGGGACGCCTGCCTTTACACACACATGAACTTTAATGACCTCCCAGTCTTAGTCCGGAGGGTTCAATATTGAGTTGGCTCCGCCCTTTGCAGCTATAACAGCTTCACCACTTCTGGGAAGGCCGTCCACAAGGTTTAGGGAGGGTGTCTATGGGAATGTTGGACCATTCTTCCAGAAGAGCATTTGTGAGGTCAGGCACTGATGTTGGACGAGAAGGCCTGGCTCACAGTCTCCGCTCTAATTCATCCCAAAGGTGTTCTATGGGGTTGAGGTCAGGACTCTGTGCAGGCCAGTCAAGTTCCTCCACCCCAAACTCGCTCATCTATGTCTTTATGGACCTTGTTTTGTGCACTGGTCCAAATCATTTGGTGTTGGGGGGATGGAGGGGGGATGATTATGGGGTGGGGGAGGGGGATCATAGTGTTGGGGGGTTTATGGTGTGGGGTTGTTTTTCAGGGGTTGGGTAACTTTACTGTTGTCTTATTTTTTAATCTAAAAAAAAAAGTGTATTTTTTCCCAAAAAAGTGCGCTTGTTAGAGCGCTGCGCAGATACGGTGTGACAGAAAGTATTGCAACGTCCGCCATTTTCTTCTCTGGGGTGTTAGAAAAAAAAATATATAATGTTTGGGGGGTTCTAAGTAATTTTCTAGCAAATAAAAAATTATTTTAACTTGTAAAAAAGAGGCTCGGTGATTAAGCGGTTAATAAATGAAGTGAATCTCAGCTGACTTCCATCATCCAATCATGAGCAAGCAAAAACGCTGTTTTTTTTTTCCTAGCACATGATTGGGTATTCTTTGTACTAATCTCTGGAGCCTCTGCACAGTGCCCAGTCTATTTGCCATTAGTAAATCCCCCCCCCCCCCCATTGGATTTCTATACAAGCCACGCCCCCGGAGACAATACAGTATTTGGATACACCGGACTTTCCAATCAATAATTCCATCATTTCTGTAAATAGTAAATATGACGGATACCTTCGGGTCTTTAACATCAAATGTCCGGCACACAATCCTTGAAGAAAAAAAATATTTATATTGTTTATCCGCAATACTGCAGCATTGCTTTTTATTTTACAAGTCCACAACTCAGTATCTGTGTGTGGAAGCAGCGGTCTCTCTGCAGAAGGTCCAACACACTCCCTGCTGAGTCAGATCTACAGCTCTCCATTCAGTAAACTTCCACACAGACCTCCGCAGAGGGACCACCGCTTCCACACAGACCTCCGCAGAGAGACCACTGCTTCCACACAGACCTCCGCAGAGAGACCACCGCTTCCACACAGACCTCCGCAGAGAGACCACCGCTTCCACACAGACCTCCGCAGAGAGACCACCGCTTCCACACAGACCTCCGCAGAGAGACCACCGCTTCCACACAGACCTCCGCAGGAGACCACTGCTTCCACACAGACCTCCGCAGAGAGACCACCGCTTCCACACAGACCTCCGCAGAGAGACCACTGCTTCCACACTGAAACAAGAGTCCATCTCTACAACAGGCTGGCAGGCAACAGACTTTTCCACTCAGGCTGTGGCTGCTTTTGAAAAAAAAAAAATACGTTTTTTTTTACACCTTTTGTTTTAATGCAGCTGAAATGTGTTTAGCGGGAAAAAAATGGAAACTTAATTGAGCTTTAAATATTTTATTTGCCCCATTTTATTAAGCTCGGGTCATGTGATATATATTGGGGTTTGTCATGTCCTGGATATTATACATGTCATAACCAATTATGATTTACCCTGAATAGTCAGGAATCTTTAGTAAACAGTAATAGTGCTGAACCCCTATATTATGTTGGACTCAGTGCTGCCCCCATCCTGTGGAAGGAGAGGAAGGAAAAGGTAACACTCACCTCTTCTGTAATCCAGCACCGGCCTCCTCTCCAGCGCCAGGCTGCCGGCATTCCCGGGGATGACCTGGAGTTTTGGCACCACGGCCATCCAGGTGATGGCTCTCCTAACTGAATGCCAGTCTGTCGCCTCCAGTGACCCCTGTGTCTCCAGTGACCTCTGTGTCTCCAGTGACCCCTGTGTCTCCAGTGACCCCTGTGTCTCCAGTGACCAGTGTCTCCAGTGACCCCTGTGTCTCCAGTGACCTCTGTGCCTCCAGTGACCAGTGTCTCCAGTGACCCCTGTGTCTCCAGTGACCAGTGTCTCCAGTGACCCCTGTGCACGCTCCAGTGACCCCTGTGCACGCTCCAGTGACCCCTGTGTCTCCAGTGACCCCTGTGCACGCTCCAGTGACCCCTGTGCACGCTCCAGTGACCAGTGTCTCCAGTGACCCCTGTGCACGCTCCAGGGACCAGTGTCTCCAGTGACCCCAGAGCTCCTGTGTCTCCACTGACCCCAGGGCTCCTGTGTCTCCACTGACCCCAGGGCTCCTGTGTCTCCACTGACCCCAGGGCTCCTGTGACCCCAGGGCTCCTGTGTCTCCACTGACCCCAGGGCTCCTGTGTCTCCACTGACCCCAGGGCTCCTGTGTCTCCACTGACCCCAGGGCTCCTGTGACCCCAGGGCTCCTGTGACCCCAGGGCTCCTGTGTCTCCACTGACCCCAGGGCTCCTGTGACCCCAGGGCTCCTGTGTCTCCACTGAACCCAGGGCTCCAGTGACCCCAGGGCTCCTGTGTCTCCACTGACCCCAGGGCTCCAGTGACCCCAGGGCTCCCGTGTCTCCAGTGACCCCCAGGGCTCCAGTGACCCCAGGGCTCCCGTGTCTCCAGTGACCCCAGGGCTCCCGTGTCTCCAGTGACCCCAGGGCTCCCGTGTCTCCAGTGACCCCAGGGCTCCCGTGTCTCCAGTGACCCCAGGGCTCCCGTGTCTCCAGTGACCCCAGGGCTCCTGTGACCACACTGTCTCCAGTGGCTCCAACGCTCTTGTACCTCTGGAGACTCTGTGATCCTTTGCATTCCAGTGTCCCCAGAGCTCCTGTGGCTCCAGTGACTTTGTGACTGCTATGCACCCCAGTGACCCTAGCGCTCTTGTGCCTTGGTAGGATATTGCTGGAACCTTATGATAACCCCCCCAACAATATGGGGGGTATTGGGGTATCTGACCAGGATGTTTGATGTCTGGATTCTTAGGACTGGCAGCTTCTCCACACCAAAAGAGTTTCACCATCTCCTCGATCTGCAACTGAGGGAAGCTCCACACCAAAATGTAATTGTTTTTGGACAGCTCAACACTCTACTAGAGAGACATCAGACATACGAGATTCTGCCACTAGAGGGCAGTGCTCATCACTATGGGACCATGCTGCCCAAATCTCCTCAATGTAAAGGGGGCTCCCCTCATACAAGTGTCACAAAGACTCTGCAAACTGAAAGAAGAAATGGTGCCACATACTTGTTTGTAGATGAGCAGATTTGTAATGCTACCCGGTCCGTGATATCCTCATCCGTAAGATTCCACAACTTGTTCTTCATTGCAAACTTCTCTGTTGCAAAGATGAGCTGAAATGTTACGTTGTATTAGAAGATGTACCCAGATTATAGGGAACATATTATTGTCCTAGTACAAATTAGAACATGGAAAGAAGAACTGTCCTCCGTTCTGAGACTCTTCTTTAAAATGAAGCAGCCTATGGACCATGAAAGCCAAGAGCTGGACCCATCACCATGCTCCTTTACACCCCATCACCATGCCCCCTTAGATGCCCCATCCACCATGACCCCTCGCATGCTCCATCACCATGCTCCCCAAGTTACATCATCACCATGCTCCCCAAGATGACCCATCCATCATGCCCCGATGCCCCATCCACCATGACCCCTCACATGCTAAACTCACCATGCTGCTTTACACTATCACCATACCCCCTTAGATGCCCCATCCACCATGCCACCTTAGATGCCCCATCCACCATGACCCCTCACATGCTCCCCAAGTTACATCATTACCATGCTCCCTAAGATGACCCATCACTTTCCCCTTGCAAATGCCCCATTACCATGCTTCCTTAGATACACCATCACCATGCCCTCTCACATGTCCCATCACCATGCTCCTTTAAACTCTATCACCATGCCCCCTTAGATGCCCCATCCACCACGACCCCTCACATGCTCCATCACCATGCTCCCCAAGTTACATCATTACCATGCTCCCTAGATGACCCATCACTTTCCCCTTGCAAATGCCCCATTACCATGCTTCCTTAGATACACCATCACCATGCCCTCTCACATGTCCCATCACCATGCTCCTTTAAACTCTATCACCATGCCCCCTTAGATGCCCCATCCACCATGACCCCTCGCATGCTCCATCACCATGCTCCCCAAGTTACATCATCACCATGCTCCCCAAGATGACCCATCCATCATGCCCCGATGCCCCATCCACCATGACCCCTCACATGCTAAATCACCATGCTGCTTTACACTATCACCATACCCCCTTAGATGCCCCATCCACCATGCCACCTTAGATGCCCCATCCACCATGACCCCTCACATGCTCCCCAAGTTACATCATTACCATGCTCCCTAAGATGACCATCCACTTTCCCCTTGCAAATGCCCCATTACCATGCTTCCTTAGATACACCATCACCATGCCCTCTCACATGTCCCATCACCATGCTCCTTTAACTCTATCACCATGCCCCCTTAGATGCCCCATCCACCACGACCCCTCACATGCTCCATCACCATGCTCCCCAAGTTACATCATCACCATGCTCCCCAAGATGACCCATCACTTTCCCCTTGCAACAGCCCATCACCATGCCCCTTAAATGCCCCATCCATCATGCTCCCTTAGATGCCCCATCACCATGCTCCCTTAGATGCCCCATCCATCATGCTTCCTTAGATGCCCCATCACCATGCCCCTTAGATGCCCCATTCATCATGCTTCCTTAGATGCCCCATTCATCATGCTTCCTTAGATGCCCCATTCATCATGCTTCCTTAGATGCCCCATCACCATGCCCTCTCACACATCCCACCACCATGCCCTCTTAAATGCTGCTGATGTTAAGGGGAGTGTTTAAATAATTTATTTCTGAAAATGTACAACACGCCTTAAATCTGAACTCCGCACAATAAATCCATCGGTCATGTGACTTCTTCCTGAATCTCGGTGAGATTTGTGCGTTTCCTCCAGATCTGTGCCGTCATCCAGTGTGAGACTTCCTGTAATAAAGACCGCCCACTGCTGCCCTCTCTCCTTGTGCAGGGGACTGTTCTTGTCTCCGCCCCCCTCCTGTAGTTTTCAGCAGGCAGCCTATAGTGGGTGGAGCCTATTGGGCCCCTCCCACAGCAATGCTCTTTCCTTGTACAGGGTGACTGGTCGTGTCTCCGCCCCCCCTTGTAGTTTTCTGCAGGCAGATTGAAGTGGGTGGAGCCTCCTGGGCCCCTCCACAGCTCCGCTCTCTGCACAGGCGATGTACAGCACAGTGATGATGTCACTGCTACTTTTACAATGTAATATCTGGATTTACAAAAGGCATTTGGTGCTCACAGAGTGGGAATATTGCTTTGAGAAAAAAATCTTTAAAATAAGGTTTTTGTCCCCGGAGTTCAGCTTTAAGAACAGATAACTACATTCAACCAATTTCCATTTACCTTTCTTAAAACAGTTGGCGCCTCCTTGGAGAGTTCTGGAGGGGATATCAGAAACACCCCGACCAGCAGGAAACCCCCGGGGAGCATCCGGCTTACCTAGAAAACAGAAAACGTTTAGACCATGGAGAGGAAGACATCCAGAAACAGGAAGGAACCCCCCCCCCCCATAAGGTGGAGGTACAAAACACCCCCCTTGGTTCTATTCTGATGTCCTAACACACTTCCTGTCTGAGGGTGACACCGCTGCTCCTCCAAAATGCAGTGAATGAGTGTTGTCACCCTCGGACAGGAAGTACCTTACAGGATCCCCAGGTGAAAAAAGCCTGAAAAGAGAACTAATGCAGCCACCATCTATGCAAAATATGACTTTTTTTCTTAGCTTTAGATACAATATATAACCTCCATTCATCCCGCTGTTATTTTAATACGTCACCAGGGTGGATTTGATTTTAATCAAAATTTTTAAAGAGGCAACTGTCATCTCTGTTCTGCAGTGGCTCCTCCCCTGACCCGCTGTTGGCTCCTCCCCTGACGGCTTCCTCCTCTGACCCACTGTTGGCTCCTCCCCTGACGGCTCCTCCCCTGACGGCTCCTCCCCTGACCCGCTGTTGGCTCACCGACAGTCTCATTCACTTTAATGGGATGGCTGGTGATGCGGCGCTGACAAGGTGAGGGACGTGGCGGCAGCAGGTGATTGGACGCCCGCTAACAGGCGCTGCCACAATGGATCTGAAATGACAGGTGCTCTTTACATGTGAGGACTCATTCTTGCTGGTAGTTGGAATCTTTAATATTTGGAAACAAAATTAAGTTTTTTTTATTTAGAATAATAAGCTGTCTGGTTAGCAAAACAGCGATATCAGAACCGATTCAATCATACAGTTTGTAGTGTACATAGATATGAAAAACAATGGGATAAAGGAATATTCCTGAACTTTAGTTTATGTCATGATTACTGTGAAAATTGTGTGATTGTATCAATGCAGTGCATGTTATCTCAGCCTGCAGAGCTTGGATTCATTGAATGAGTTCACCGAACATGTAAATATTGCAGAATATACAGCCTCATGCTACATAACTAAGCTCCATTTCATGCTGAATAAAACTAAAATTATTAATGTATCTTAAATAGAAAAACAATCTTTATTTTTTTTTTTACCTCCAAACGCAGTTTATTAAAATAAAGAAGAAAAATAAGAAATCGATTTAAATAATAAAAAAGAAAAAAAAAAACTGATTTATTTGTTTGTTTTTTTTAAATCATTGATTTATATCCACCCTGTACTTCACCCCCCCTCAGCCACTCCTGTGGGTATCCTGGAGCTGTCGGCTGTGAGTGGACATCACAGCACTTCCTTCTTGAACAAAGGCTTAGGCAGAGCTAAAGCGGCCCAAACCCGCCCCTCCCTGCAGGGGCCCAAACCCGCCCCTCCCTGCAGGGGCCCAAACCCGCCCCTCCCTGCAGGGGCCCAAACCCGCCCCTCCCTGCAAAGGCCCAAACCCGCCCCTCCCTGCAAAGGCCCCAAACCGGCCCTCCCTGCAAAAGGCCCAAACCCGCCCCTCCCTGCAAAGGCCCAAACCCGCCCCTCCCTGCAGGGGCCCAAACCCGCCCCTCCCTGCAAAGGCCCAAACCCGCCCCTCCCTGCAGGGGCCCAAACCCGCCCCTCCCTGCAAAGGCCCAAACCCGCCCCTCCCTGAAGCACCTATTACCCACCACTCCTTGCAAGCAACCCCTACCTGTCTCTCCCTGATCTCCCATCCCTGATATCTCCATGCCTATCTCTACCTCTCTATCTTCACTCTCTCTATCTATCTCTATCATATATGACATGAAAAAAAATAAAAGCAGAAATACAAGATCTGAAATAAAGCAGAACTCGTATTTTGTCAACATTGGCTTATTATTAACAATCTCTGTATTTATAATAATATTATATTTAATGATTTTATTTTGTTATTTTTTTCTTCATTTATAACCCACCTGACTGACGTGGATACAGAACCATTCCTCATCCATTTCTTCTTCTGCTTTGGATTTGGACTTCTGGGTCCTTCCCCCGGATCTTCCTTCGGAGGGGTCCGAGCGGCCAGAACAATATAATCTCTCTGTGAGGAGCACTAAAAATGGAAGACAAGGAAGGATGGAGGGCGATGGTCACTGGACTTGGGTTTGGTTTATTGTAGGGAAACGAGAACATGGAGATAGCGGGTCCCATACATTATGACCGCCAATCAATCCAATTAGAATATTAAAGCCGGAAAAACAGGGAAATACACCATAAAATCATACAACCGAAGAGCTTCACTTGCTGAAGGATTTCTATTACTGTCCATCCAGTCTGGAGATTTACACAGCTCTGCCTCACAGTAAAGTCTTGAAGGGCAGACAACCTGATTTTTATTTTTCTGCTATAGTCTTGTCCCTCCCCTCGCCTGGCGATTGGACAGTTAAAAGGAGAAGCAGCACACTGAGGAGCTCATCTCTGTCATTCTGCTCTCTCCTATCAGCATCTCCTTTCTAGGACATGACCACTGCAGCACAATTGTTTGCCACTTTGTGCTGCTTCTCCCCTCTTCCAGTCTGAGTTCTGCTGTACAGAGATTGCAAAAAGGCTAACACCTAGATAAATTCAGGTACTTACATTGCTTGTTAGTTTATGTGTTGATGGGCTTTTTTTTTGGGGGGGGGGGGGCGTGGAGCTCTGCTTTAAGTATTATGGGATGTATTAGAGTGTTTTTTAATTCCCAATATAACAAATATATGGGAAGCAAGTTAATAGTTTGGTATGGTAGGCCGACAACGCTGCTGCTGGTTGTAAGGCAATAAGTCGGTGTTGTCAGCTTTCCACAGGAAGTGTCAGATCTCCAGAGAGGAAACTTTGTAACAGATTCACTCAAAAATCATTTCCATCAGGAAACTGTCAGCAGCGAGGCATGATGGGAAACGTACAGAAGAACTAAAAGGCAAAACTTGACCGGTATGAGACCCCCTGCCAGAGTTTATTGCTGTCTGTGTCCCCATTAGACATGAACTAGGGGGCCAACTCTAAAAGGGAAATGTATGCAGTGCGCCACCATTACTTACTATAAAAGGTAAACCCACATATGTATTTATTCAGTCCCTTTCTCCATGTGTTGCCTCCCCATTTTATTTTAATTTATTTTTATTTTTTAATATTTATTTTAGATATATATATATATTTTTTTTTTTATATTTATTTTAGTTTCCTTTTTTTTCTCCCCCCCCCCCCTTTTCCACCCCCTTTGTTTCTTTTTCTCCCCCCCCCCTCAATTTGCTCCCCTTTATATAAAAGGAGATTACCCTTCTCTGTTTGTCCTGATTAGCATTATCACCAAAGAGTAAAAGAAAATCCCAAATTTTGCCCCCCCCCCCCCCCCCCCGAGAACAGAAAATAGGAGTGGAAATCTTCCAATTGGGACACTAGTTCTGATGACAACCAGGGATTCCCTCTCACTTCCTGTTGTGACTATGGGACAGGAAGTGAAGAGAAATCTCCCTAATGGGACACCCGACAGGGGTTATAACCCTCCTGCACTCTATTCATTCAAAGAACCGGGCCTTGTGTGGCACTTTTTGTTTAAAAATCTGTATTTTTTTTTTTGTTTTACTAGAAAATTACTTAGAATCCCTCAAAATTGTATATTTTTTAAAGCAGAGACCCTAGAGAATTAAACGGTAGGTTTGCAATTTTCTATGTCACGCGGTATTTGCGCAGCGGTTTTCAAACGCAATAAATAAATACATGAAAAAAAAAAAAAAAAAAAAACCTTTTTTTTAATGCACAAAAAACACAATATAAAACGCCCAATGTTTTTTTGTAAAATATAAAAAATGAAGTTACAGCGAGTAAATGGATACCCAACATGTCACGTTTTAAAATAGCACACGCCCGTACAACGGCGACAAACGATGTCAATGTTACTATCCATAGGCAACGCTTTAAAAGCCTTGACAGCAGGCATCAGTAAATGGCGGACCGCGGTCCGGATCCGGGCTGAGTCAATGTATCATCCGGACCCCTGCGGTGCCACCCTTTAGGAGTTGTTCTGCCCCACAGCCACCACCAGTCTCAGAGCCGGCAGCTGGAGGCAGGACAGCTCTGGGCAGAGGGGTGGGGGTGGGGGGGCGGTATGAGTTAACAAGCAGGTGATTGGTTGTGAGGAGGCACGGCAGTCATCGCACAAAACATGCGATTCGGACCTCTGCTGGAAGAATAATTTTACCGATTGGCCCTCCGTAAAGTTTTAATTCAATGCCCCCTTGCTTTACGGGTCACCCACTTTACATGTAGGAGGTCCGGTGTTAGAATTACTGACATTTGTGATAATACCTCACATGTGTGGGAAGATCGCTGTTCGTGCGCGTGCGGGGCCGATGCGTGCGTTCACCTTTGGTGTGCCAGCAGAGGGGGCGGGGGCGCTTGACTTTTTTTAATTATTAATTTCTTTATTTTTTATTAATCTTTTTCAGGTCACCACTTTAGATGTACAGAGATCTATTACTAGAATCGCTGCCCGTGTTCTGACATTCGCAGGGATACCTCACATGTGTGGGGCGATTGACGTTTCTGTGCGTGCGTTCACCTTTGCGCGCTCTTTATTTTTTTTATTTGAAAGAGGTTTTTTTATTTATTTTATTTATCTATTAATTAATTTATAAATTTATTAAGGCAATTGCCGTTTGCGTGCGTGCGTGACTGATGAGTGTGTTCACTTTTAAGCATGAGCACGGGGGGGGGGGGGGCTCTATCTTTTTTTTTTTTTAAATAATAAATATACTTATTTATTATAAATTTCTTTTTTTTTTTATATACATGTATTTATTTTTTAAATATAAATGTATTTACTTTTTACACTGTTGCGTTAAACGTTTATCACTTTTATTGTCATCACAGAGAATATAAAAACCTCTGTGATAGCAATAGGCAGTGACAGGTGCTCTTTAACCACTTGCTTACCGGGCACTTAAACCCCTCCCCCTTCCTGTCCAGACCAATTTATAGCCTTCAACGCTGATGCACTTTGAATGACAATTGCGCGGTCGTGCTACACTGTACCCAAATTACATTTTTATTATTTTTTCCCCACAAATAGAGCTTTCTTTTGGTGGCATTTGATCACCTCTGCGGTTTTTATTTTTTGTTAAAAAAAAAATTAAAAAGACCGAAATTAAAAAAAAATTTTTTTATATTTTGTTATAAAATTTTGCAAACAGGTAATTTTTTCTCCTTCATTGATGTACGCTGATGAGGCGGCACTGATGGGCACCAATAGGTGGCACTGATGGGCACTGATGGGTGGCAATAATGGGCACTGATTGGTTACACTGATAGGCAGCACTGCTAGGTGGCACTGATTGGCACCACTGGTGGGCATTAATAGATGGCACTGGTGGGTACTGGCAGGTGGCACTGATTGGCACCACTGGTGGGCATTAATAGATGGAACTGGTGGGGGGTACTGGTGGGCACAGATGAGGCAGAATTGCCTCTGCCTCTTCGGGACCGATGTCCCTTCCACATAAGCTGGTGATCAGCTGTCAGCGTGAGGAGAAAAAAAAAAAAAAAAGATTACCGAGCTTTTGTTTACATCATGTGATGAGCTGTCATTGGCTGACAGCTGATCACTTAGTAATGGGCTGGGATCGGCCCCTTACTCGGATCTGCGATCCCCTGAGTCTCAGTGAGCATGCGCTGCAGGGAGCGTGCGTCATAGGACGGCCTCCCGGAAATTCAGGTCCGCGCCGTGGCCGTCGCTCGGCTATAGCGCGGACGGCAAGTGGTTAAGGAGAGATCCATTGGACCCCAGATGCCTCCCATTGCCCTGATGAAGCCGATATCGGTGTGATCCGATGATTTCCCAATGCGGAGATCCTCCCGGTATAAACGCTCACAGTCCAGCGACATTCCGCTACACAAAGTGGAATAAAAAGTTTTGCCCTTTAGTTCTGATTTAAGGATTAAATTCTCTTCAAATACAGAACAAAAAAAAAGTGTTTAAAATAAAATACACAAAAGGCGCCAAAAAAGTTATTTTTTTTTTTTTTGCGATCGTTGTGCGTCGTACTTACTTGTCCTATCAGAAGTCCGGTAACAAAGTTGCTTTTCAGATGAGAGATTCTTGTAAAATACTTTTGAACGGATTCATCAACATAATAACTCCGCCCCATTCTTCAGGAGTTCCGATCCAGAATGGATCATAAAATCTGCAACACAAACCGATGATATTATATACTGACCGCGGATTTTATGTATTATTTTACCATAAAGTAGACGTAAACCGCAACCGAATATTAAAATTTACTAAAAGCAGTGTGCGTCTTACCCACCTCACCTCCGGAAGATTTACCCCCCTTCATGACCAGGCCATTTGTCGCTATCCAGCACTGCGCTACTTTAACTGGCGATTGCGCAGTCACGTAACATTGTATACTAATGACATTTTATTTTATTTTTTTACACAAATAGAACTTTCTTTGGTTGGTATTTCATCACCTCTGTTTTTTTTATTTTTATTTTTTATATAAAATGAAAAAAAAAAAAAAAAAAGTGAAATTTTTGAAAACAAAAAAATATTTTACTTTCTGCTGTTAAACAGATCTAATAAAAATTAAAATGTTTTTTTAAATCAAATGTATTCATAAATGTATGCCAAAATGTATTCTGCCTGGTAAAAAAAAAAAAATCCCAGTAAGTGTTTATTGATTGGTTTGTGCAAAGTTATCACATCTACAAACTATGAGAAATACTGGAATCCGTATCATTTTATTATTTATACTAGTAATGGCGGTGATGACACAGGAGTTCATCTGAGCAGAAACATACAGAGACATTTTTCTTCACCTTCCCCTCATGTTTTCTGACATTCGTGCAACGAATACTTTACAAATAGACTCGCTATGCACATGGGGGTAGCGGGGGTTGTCAGCACCCGGGGGAAGGGCTAGTCATTTGCACCCCCCCAACCCATGCACTTTTAGATACCCCCTCTCTGAATACACCCCCCAGATACACCCCTCCACACTCTGATCACACCCCCAGATACCCCCTCCCTGATCACCCCCCCCCCCCAGATACCCCCTCCCCCACTCTGATCACACCCCCAGATACACCCCCCCCACACAGCCTCCTCACTCTGCTCACACACCCCTAGATACCACCTCCCTGATCACCAACCCCCCCCAGATATACCCCCACTCTGATCACCCCCCAGATACACCCCTCCACACTCAGATCACACCCCCAGATACCCCCTCCCTGATCACCCCCCCCCCCAGATACCTCCTCCCCCTACTCTGATCACACCCCCACCCTGATCACTCCCCCAGATACACCCCTCCACACTCAGATCACACCCCCCGATACCCCCTCCCTGATCACCCCCCAGATACCCCTCCCCCACTCTGATCACACTCCCAGATACCCCTCCCACACAGCCTCCTCACAACCCCCCCAGATACCCCCTCCCCTAGTCTGATCACACCCCACCAGTCTGATCACACCCCCCCAGATACCCCCTCCCCCAGTCTGATCACACCCCCCAGATACCCCCACAGATACCCTCACTCTGATCACACCCCCCCCCAGATACCCCCTCCCCCCAGTCTGATCACCCCCCGATACCCCCACAGATACCCCCACTCTGATCACACACCCCCCAGATACCCCCTCCCCCACTCTGATCACCCCCCCGATACCCCCACAGATACCCCCACTCTGATCACACAACCCCCCAGATACCCCCTCCCCCACTCTGATTACACTCCAGTTACCTCCCACACAGCCTTCTCAGGCCCCCCCCCAGATCACACACCCCCAAATACCCCTACCCTGATCAACCCCCCCCCCCACTCTGATCACACACCCTTACACCCCCCCCCACCAGATACCCCCACCTCTGATCTCCCCTCCCCCAGTCTGATCACACACACCCCCAGATACCCCTCCCTTTCCACTCAGATCATACACCAGCTGTCCCCCCAGAAGGAAGCCTCTTCTAAAGATGATGCACAAGAAAGTCCACAAAACAGTTTGCTGAAGACAAGCAGACTAAGGACATGGATTACTGGAACCATGTCCTGTGGTCTGATGAGACCAAGATAAAACGTATTTGGTTCAGATGGTGACAAGCGTGTGTGGGGGCACCAGGTGAGGAGGACAAAGACAAGTGTGTCTTGTCTACAGTCAAGCATGGTGGTGGGAGTGTCATGGTCTGGGGGCTGCATGAGTGCTGCCGCACTGGGGGCTACAGATCATTGAGGGGACATGAATGCCAACATGTACTGTGACATACTGAAGCAGAGCATGATCCCCTCCTTCAGAGACTGGACCGCAGGGCAGTATTCCAACATGATACCACCCCAAACACACCTCCAAGACCACCACTGCCTTGCTAAAGAAGCTGATGGTAAAGGTGATGGACTGGCCAAGCATGTCTCCAGACCTAAACCCCTATTGATCATCTGTGGGACATCCTCAAACGAAGGTGGGAGGAGCGCAAGATCTCTAACATCCACCAGCTCTGTGATGTCATCATGGAGAGGGAAGAGGACTCCAGTGACAACCTGTGAAGCTCTGGTGACCTCCATGTCCAAGAGGGTTAAGGCAGTGCTGGAAAATAACGGTGGCCACACAAAATATTGACACTTTGGCCAATTTGGAGATTTTCACTTAGGGGTGTACTGACTTTTGTTGCCAGCGGTTTAGACATTAATGGCTGTGTGTTGAGTTATTTTGAGGGGACAGCAAATTTACACTGTTATACAAGCTGTACACTCACTACTTTACATTGTAGACAAGTGTCATTTCTTCAGTGTTGTCACATGAAAAGAGAGAAGAAAAGATTTACACAAATGTCACTGAGGGGTGTACTTACTTTTGTCAGATTCTGTATATATATATACATCACACACACACAGTATATACACACAATCTCATATATACCTCCTCCAGGACTGTCTCTCTTACAGCTGTGGCTCCAGCGTGCTTCCTCCAGGAATCCAGAGCGAGGCTTGGAACTCTGAACATTGCATTGTGGGACACGCCTCCTTCTGTAGGACTACGTGGTGTCTGTGTGATGTCATCAGTCCCGCCCCTCTCCATTCACAGACATTTCCTGGAGGAAATCGTCCAACCAAACAATGGAAACAATGTCTGTGTGCAAAATCCAGACATCTTCTTAAGGGTAACTCCACTTTTGTGGGAAAAAAATTTGCAAAAAAAAAAAATAATAAAAATCTAGCATTTAATAATAAAGTATATAAAATTGTGACACAAGTCATATTGTAATTGAATGTTATTAACCTCTTGCCGACCAGCCGCCATCATTAACCACTTGCCGACCGCCTAACGCAGATATACTGCGGCAGAAGGCACGGGCAGGCAGAATCACGTACCTGTACGTGATCTGCTCCCGCAGGCGGACCCCCCAGGTGCCAGCGGCAGTCGGCATTTGTCTGGGAGCGTTCCGTGATGAGGGGAGGCCATCCGATCGTGGCCCCCCCCTCGCGATCGCTCCCAGCCAATGGGAATCCTCCCCTGCCTGTGTGTAGTGCACACAGGCAGAGGATGTGATGTCATCTCTTCTCGGCTCGGCAGTTTCCGTTCCAGCGCCGAGGAGAGAAGACATGTGAGTGCACAAAACACACACACATAGAAACATGCCAGGCATACTTTACACCTCCGACCCCCCCCCCCGATCACCCCCCCCCCCGTCACACTGACACCAAGCAGTAGTTTTTTATTTTTTTCTGATTACTGCTAGGTGTCAGTTTGTGACAGTTACCCTCGGTTCACACCAGAGGCGGCACGACTTGCAGGTCGCCTCACCGAGGCGACCTGCACACGACTGCCGGGGCGACTTGCATAAAGACTTCTGTATAGAAGTCTATGCAAGTCGCCCCAAGTCACCCCCAAAGTCATACAGGAACCTTTTTCTAAGTCGGAGCGACGCTGTACTGAACGGGACGCTACTTGTCAGGCGACCTAGGTCGCCTGACAAGTCGTCCCAGTGTGAACCGAGCCTTAGTGTTTTAGGACAGTTAGTGTTACCCCCCTTTAGGTCTAGGATACCCCCCTAACCCCCCCTAATAAAGTTTTAACCCCTTGATCACCCCTGTCACCAGTGTCGCTAAGCGATCATTTTTCTGATCGCTGTATTAGTGTCGCTGGTGACGCTAGTTAGGGACGTAAATATTTAGGTTCGCCGTCAGCGTTTTATAGCGACAGGGACCCCCATATACTACTGAATAAATGTTTTAACCCCTTGATTGCCCCCTAGTTAACCCTTTCACCACTGATCACCGTATAACTGTTACGGGTGACGCTGGTTAGTTTGTTTATTTTTTATAGTGTCAGGGCACCCGCCGTTTATTACCGAATAAAGGTTTAGCCCCCTGATCGCCCGGCGGTGATATGCGTCGCCCCAGGCAGCGTCAGATTAGCGCCAGTACTGCTAACACCCACGCACGCACCGTACACCTCCCTTAGTGGTATAGTATCTGAACGGATCAATATCTGATCCGATCAGATCTATACTAGCGTCCCCAGCAGTTTAGGGTTCCCAAAAACGCAGTGTTAGTGGATCAGCCCAGATACCTGCTAGCACCTGCGTTTTGCCCCTCCGCCCGGCCCAGCCCAGCCCACCCAAGTGCAGTATCGATCGATCACTGTCACTTACAAAACACTAAACACATAACTGCAGCGTTCGCAGAGTCAGGCCTGATCCCTGCGATCGCTAACAGTTTTTTTGGTAGCTTTTTATTGAACTGGCAAGCGCCAGCGGCCTAGTACACCCCGGTCGTAGTCAACCCAGCACTGCAGTAACACTTGGTGACGTGGTGAGTCCCATAAGTGCAGTTCAAGCTGGTGAGGTGGCAAGCACAAGTAGTGTCCCGCTGCCACCAAGAAGAAGACAAACACAGGCCCGTCGTGCCCATAGTGCCCTTCCTGCTGCATTCGCCAATCCTAATTGGGAACCCACCACTTCTGCAGCGCCCGTACTTCCCCATTCACATCCCCAACCAAATGCAGTCGGCTGCATGAGAGGCATTTTCTTTATGTCCTCCCGAGTACCCCTACCCAGCGAACCCCCCCAAAAAAGATGTTGTGTCTGCAGCAAGCGCGGATATAGGCGTGACACCCGCTATTATTGTCCCTCCTGTCCTGACAATCCTGGTCTTTGCATTGGTGAATGTTTTGAACGCTACCATTCACTAGTTGAGTATTAGCGTAGGGTACAGCATTGCACAGATTAGGCGCACTTTCACAGGGTCTCCCAAGATGCCATCAAGAGACCCGAACCTGGAACCGGTTATAGTTATAAAAGTTACAGTTACAAAAAAAGTGTAAAAAAAAAAAAAAAACACAAACAAAAATATAAAAATAAAAAAAAATTGTTGTCGTTTTATTGTTCTCTCTCTCTCTATTCTCTCTCTATTGTTCTGCTCTTTTTTACTGTATTCTATTCTGCAATGTTTTATTGTTATTATGTTTTATCATGTTTGCTTTTCAGGTATGCAATTTTTTATACTTTACCGTTTACTGTGTTTTATTGTTAACCATTTTTTTTCTTCAGGTACGCCATTCACGAATTTGAGTGGTTATACCAGAATGATGCCTGCAGGTTTAGGTATCATCTTGGTATCATTCTTTTCAGCCAGCGGTCGGCTTTCATGTAAAAGCAATCCTAGTGGCTAATTAGCCTCTAGACTGCTTTTACAAGCAGTGGGAGGGAATGCCCCCCACAGTCTTCCGTGTTTTTCTCTGGCTCTTCTGTCTCAACAGGGAACCTGAGAATGCAGCCGGTGATTCAGCCAGCTGACCATAGAGCTGATCAGAGACCAGAGTGGCTCCAAACATCTCTATGGCCTAAGAAACCGGAAGCTACGAGCATTTCATGACTTAGATTTCGCCGGATGTAAATAGCGCCATTGGGAAATTGGAGAAGCATTTTATCACACCGATCTTGGTGTGGTCAGATGCTTTGAGGGCAGAGGAGAGATCTAGGGTCTAATAGACCACAATTTTTTCAAAAAAGAGTACCTGTCACCACCTATTGCTATCATAGGGGATATTTACATTCCCTGGGATAACAATAAAAATGATTACAAAAAAAAAAATGAAAGGAACAGTTTAAAAATAAGATAAAAAAGCAAAAAAAAAAAAATAAAGGAAAAAAAAAAAAGCACTCCTGTCCCCCCTGCTCTCGCACTAAGGTGAACGCAAGCGTCGGTCTGGCGTCAAATGTAAACAGCAATTGCACCATGCATGTGAGGTATCACCGCGAAGGTCAGATCGAGGGCAGTAATTTTAGCAGTAGACCTCCTCTGTAAATCTAAAGTGGTAACCTGTAAAGCAGGGGTCTCAAACTGGCGGCCCCTCCAGCTGTTGCAAAACTACATGTCCCATCATGCCTTTGCCTGTGGGAGTCATGCTTGTAAATGTCAGCCTTGCAATGCCTCATGGGACTTGTAGTTTCGCAACAACGGGGAGGGCCGCCAGTGTGAGACCCCTTCTGTAAAGGCTTTTAAAAAATGTATCTATTTTGTTGCCACTGCACGTTTGTGTGCAATTTTAAAGCATGTCATGTTTGGTATCCATGTACTCGGCCTAAGATCATCTTTTTATTTCATCAAACATTTGGGCAATATAGTGTCTTTTAATTCATTAAAATTTAAAAAAGTGTGTTTTTTCCCCAAAAAATGCGTTTAAAAAATCGCTGCGCAAATACTGTGTAAAAAAAAAAAATGAAACACCCACCATTTTAATCTGTAGGGCATTTGCTTTAAAAAAATATATAATGTTTGGGGGTTCAAAGTAATTTTCTTGCAAAAAAAAAAATAATTTTTTCATGTAAATAAAAAGTGTCAGAAAGGGCTTTGTCTTCAAGTGGTTAGAAGAGTGGGTGATGTGTGACATAAGCTTCTAAATGTTGTGCATAAAATGCCAGGACAGTTCAAACTCCCCCCAAATTACCCCATTTTGGAAAGTAGACACCCCAAGCTATTTGCTGAGAGGTATAGTGAGTATTTTGCAGACCTCACTTTTTGTCACAAAGTTTTGAAAATTTAAAAAAATACGTTTTTCTTGTCTTTCTTCATTTTCAAAAACAAATGAGAGCTGCAAAATACTCACCATGCCTCTCAGCAAATGGCTTGGGGTGTCTACTTTCCAAAATGGGGTCATTTGGGGGGGGTTTGTGCCATCATGGCATTTTATGGCCTTCAAAACTGTGATAGGCAGTGAAGAGTGAAATCAAAAACTTACGCCCTTAGAAATCCTGAAGGCGGTGCTTGGTTTTCGGGGCCCCGTATGCGGCTAGGCTCCCAAAAAGTCCCACACATGTGGTATCCCCGTACTCAGGAGAAGCAGCTGAATATATTTTGGGGTGCAATTCCACATATGCCCATGGCCTGTGTGAGCAATATATCATTTAGTGACAACTTTTTGTAATTTTTTTTTTTTTTTTTTGTCATTATTCAATCACTTGGGACAAAAAAAATAATATCCAATGGGCTCAACATGCCTCTCAGCAATTTCCTTGGGATGTCTACTTTCCAAAATGGGGTCATTTGGGGGGTTTTGTACTGCCCTGCCATTTTAGCACCTCAAGAAATGACATAGGCAGTCATAAACTAAAAGCTGTGCAAATTCCTTAGGACGAAGGACCCTGGTGACTATGACACGCTTCAACTTCTGACCGGGGAGGTTGTCCGGATTCGCACTTCCCTCACTCGAAAAAGCCTTCTCGCCCAGACACAACGCATATTCGAACAGGGGGAGAGGTCAGGGAAGTTATTAGCCTGGTTGTCTAGGGCAGTGTTTCTCAACTCCAGTCCTCAAGGCGCACCAACAGGTCATGTTTTCAGGATTTCCCTCAGAAGAAACGGCTGTGGTAATTACTAAGGCAATGACACTGATCAAATCACCTGTGCAAAATAGTGGAAATCCTGAAAACATGACCTGTTGGTGTGCCTTGAGGACTGGAGTTGAGAAACACTGGTCTAGGGAACAACAGAGGGGGATGTGCATACCACACATTCAAGGACCTGACGGACGTCTCACATACGACTCAGACGAGATAAACGATAGCTTCGCCTCCTTTTATAGGAAGCTCTATGGCACTAGGGTCACATACACTAGGGACGAACTGACCGATTACCAGGGCTGGACTGGGACAAAAATTTGGCCCTGGACTTCATCTAGACTGGCCCACTTTGACAGGTCTCTCATGCCGGCTTGCCACCCAAGCCCCCCCCCACTAGCCATTAGCCGTTCTACATTATTTCTCTTATAGGCAGTAGGGGAAGCTAGACATTATTTCACCTGGGGCAAAGAATCAGTTTGGCCCCCCCCCCCAATGGGACAAGATTAGGCAGGAAAGTGAGGCCGCCCTCCTTCCAGATCGTATGATGAGCTTCTCAGTGTTGACTCCTGAGCATCATGTCTGTATTCAGGCGCGCTGCATAACTAGCCAGGGAGAGGAGGTGAGCACTGCGGGGGGGGGGGGGACAGAGGACCGGAGGGAGGCAGCGGTCCACTGTCACTGAAATCGGCCCACTGAGCCATCGGCCCACCGGGAAACTCCCTGTAGTCCCAATGGCCAGTACATGCCTGCCGATTACTTGGAGCCCATTGAATTCCCGGTCCTGACGGTAAAAAATATCATGACAACCTTGATGCCCCCATCACCACAGACGAATTACTTAAAGCTCTTAAGTCACTCCAGTCGGGCAAATCTCCGGGTCCGGACGGGATACCCGTCGAGTTCTATAAACAGTATGCTGAGGAGCTGACAGGGAAATTACAGGCTATGCTAAAGGAGGCGCAACGACTGGAGACACTTCCAAACTCATTAAGTGAGGCGGTGATTGTTGTAATCCCCAAGCCAGGGAAAGATTTGTCTCTATGCTCATCTTATCGCCCCATCTCCCTAATAAATGTTGATGCTAAGCTCCTGGCCAAGGTGTTGGCCATGAGACTTAACACAGTAATAACAGCCCTAATACATCCGGACCAAACGGGGTTCATGCCGGGGAGGGGAACGGACATCAACATCAGGAGGCTTTTTACCCATATGGATAGGGCGCAGGCGGAGTCAGCGGGAGTGGTGGTCTCCCTTGACGCAGAGAAGGCCTTTGACTCCGTAGAATGGGTCTTTTTATGGGAGGTCCTCTCGAGATTTGGATTCGGGACGAATTTCCTAAAATGGTTACGGATGCTCTACGCCAACCCCACAGCTAGGATTCGCACTAACGGAACCCTCTCTGATTCTTTCCCCCTGGTTAGGGGCACACGTCAGGGTTGCCCTTTGTCGCCGGGGCTTTTCGCCTTGGCGATAGAACCCCTTGCCATCGCTTTGAGGGCGGAGGCGAGGGTGAAGGGAATAACGGTAGGCACAATTGAAGAAAAAGTGTCCCTGTACGCGGACGACACATGACTTTATCTTGCTGATCCCAATCAATCGTTGCAGGAAGCTTTAAACCTATTTGAAAACTTCGCCCGATTTTCAGGTGTCCACATAAATTGGGACAAGTCGGTCTTGTTTCCGCTTCATCCCATGCTTCCCAGGGTGGACACTGCCACCCCCACTTCAGTGGGTGGACGAGTTCACGTATCTGGGTGTAAAAATCAGAAACACTACCCACGAGTTTTTGGGAAAAAAATCTGCAGCCCCTCATCTCCCAACTCACAGTAAAATGCACGGCCTGGCGTTCCTTACCGCTCACCCCCGTAGGCAGAATTAATTTGCTTAAAATGGTATTTCTCCCGAAATTTCTGTATTTTTTCCGTAACACACCATCCCACATACCCAAGTCCTTTTTTAGACGTCTAGAGGGGATTTTGACCGCTTTCATCTGGGCTGGGAGACCCCCCAGAGTGGCAAAGAGGGTGCTTTACCTTCCTCTATCAGGAGGGGGACTTGCCCTGCCAAATTTTTTGATATACTATTGGGCCGCTGTACTGGTTACGGTGCGCTGGTGGTTCTCTCAGCCCAGACAAAATCCTGCAGTTAGACTCGAGGCTGCCATCCTGGGCTCCTACGCGGCCCTGTCAAACCTAGTGTACAGGGGTCCCAAGGCACCCTACCCTCTGACGACCCCAATGAAAACTACCATTAGAGTGTGGAGGGAGGCCAGGGCAATATATGCTGAGCCAAATCGCATATCTCCTCACACTCCGCTTTGGGGTAATCCTACCCTATCCCATCTCTATGATATTCCAGATCCCTCCCAGTGGGCTACACGGGGAATAACCACTCTAAAACATGTTATAACCAATGGTAGGCTAACGTCCTTCAACGACCTTAAACGACAGTACTCTCTCCCACGAACTTTTGAGTTCAGATACTGGCAATTGAGACATGCGATAAGGGCGCAATTCCCGGATAAACTGACTCTGGAACCGGACTCAGTTGAGCGACTTTTGACCTCAAGTGCAATAGGGAAGCCCCTATCCACATTGTACATGTACCTGATGGTAGCATATGACATTAAGCCCACCCGTACTTTTCACTAATGGAAGGAGGATATTCAAGCACTGGGGGAGGAGGAATGGGAGGATTGTGTCTCGACCTACATCCCAACTGTGATGGCAGCTAAGGACAGGTTCATGCAGTTGAAGTTTCTTCATAGGGCCTACTTCACTCCGCATAGGATGGCAAAAATGTATCCCCATGTCGATCCATCATGCCCTCGGTGCAGGAGCGGAGAGGGGACATTTTGGCACATGGTGTGGGCGTGCCTGAAGCTCGGACCATACTGGGAAGGGGTTACAGGGGTGTTAAATGACAAATGTGGAACTGAGTTATCACCTGATCCCATGCTGCTTCTGTTGAGCTACTTGGGTGATGTTGAAGGGGACAGATACACTAAACTTTCTATAACACTTATGCTGTTCTATGCAAGGAGGGAGATAATGCTACATTGGAAGTCAGCTGAGCCCCCCACCCTCGGGTCCTGGAAGAAGGCAGTAGACTCAGTGCTGCCACTGTACAAACTTACATATGAAAGCAGACAGTGTCCTGCTAAATTTAATAAGGTCTGGTTGGCCTGGATTGAGGGACCGGGAGCTGGGGACCGAGTGACGGATTCCCCGGTCTTGGCTTGGGGCTTGCCCCTCCCTCGGACACGGGGGGTCGTGCCAGATGACGATTATATTTAATCGGAGGAACTCTTCACACATGTACCGGATCTTGGGGGGTAGTGAACACGCTACCTGCTGATACTCGGAGCTGGCTCCAGATAGGAATATCCTACGATCTCATTGGGGGAGGGAGATGGGGAATAAGCGGATGAAGACTAAAGGGGAATTACTAATAAGGCTGCCCAATACTTGGATGTAAGTTGGAAATAGGATAGAATGGGTTATATGTAAAATGCGCAATATTGTTGTTCCATTCTCTCTATATGTTACAAGATATACAGGAAGCTAGTAAATATGCATTTGTGAGATCCTGCACTGTTTCCTTAAAGGGATGCTTTACCATAATGATGTAATGACTGAATACTAATTGTCGTACACTGATGATTTTGTAATGCTGATTTGTTAAATAAAAAACCTTTACTGTTAAAAAAAAAAAAAAAAAAGCTGTGTAAATTCCAGAAAATGTACCCTAGTTTGTAGACGCTATAACTTTTGCGCAAACCAATAAATATACGCTTATTGACATTTCTTTTACCAAACACATGTGGCCGAATACATTTTGGCCTAAATGTACGACTAAAATTGAGGTTATTGGATTTTTTTTATAACAAAAAGTAGAAAATATAATTTTTTTCAAAATTTTCGGTCTTTTTCCCTTTATAGCGCAAAAAATAAAAACCACAGAGGTGATCAAATACCATCAAAAGAAAACTCTATTTGTGGGAAGAAAAGGACGCAAATTTCGTTTGGGTACAGCATTGCATGACCGCGCAATTAGCAGTTAAAGCAACGCAGTGCCAAATTGTAAAAAGTGCTCTGGTCAGGAAGGGGGTAAATCCTTCCGGGGCTGAAGTGGTTAAAAAAAATATTTGGAGAAATTTTTTTTTACTCACCTCTTTAATGCCTGTTGCT
The DNA here is from genome assembly GCA_037953035.1 of Aquarana catesbeiana. NCBI lineage: Eukaryota > Metazoa > Chordata > Amphibia > Anura > Ranidae > Aquarana > Aquarana catesbeiana. The sequence continues at coordinate 74,069 of JBBHAA010003506.1, read as the reverse complement.
AGGGGGTCCCTCGTAGTCTGCCTCCTTCAGCGCCTGTTGTCACTTCCTTCGGCGCAGGAAGGAAGATCACCCCTCCCCCATCCCTCTAGCCAATCATCTGGGACACGTGACAGGTCCCAGATGATTGTGCGGCCAGTCACGGCCCGGCTCGCGCATGCGCAGTGGGTGCCCGGCTGTGAAGCCACAGCCCGGGCGCCCCCCAGTTAAAATGCCAGCGCTGCCGAGCGGAGGGGGAGATGAGCGGGGCTCCGATTCCCCATATCGCTGGACCCCGGGACAGGTAAGTGTCCGATTATTAAAAGTCAGCAGCTGCAGTATTTGTAGCTGACTTTTATTTATTTTTTTATAATGGGCCCTTTACAGCTGACATTGAGGGAGATATTCATTAAAGTCATAGGAAAGAAATGAAGAAAGCTTGGGGTGGCCTCCCGCTTATCATGGTGGAAGCGGTATACTAAGTTCCTCCTGTATATATAAGATAACACCATATGTTGTGTGAGATATACGCCCCCTCATGGATGGAGGCCAACTTCTTCAACTGGCCCCACACCAGAAGGATAACCTCATGGGCGTCCGCAGCCTATTACATCAGGGTGTGCCCCCAAAGTTCAAACATACATGCATGTACTGTGTGTATATATATATATATATATATATATGAAGGAAGCACTCTCCTACCCTTATTTATATATATATATAAAATATGTATATACAATATACATAAGGGTCACCCCCCCCCCTTCCCTGCGGTGGTATATTCCAGGGGAGATCCTTTTTCCAACTCAGTGATGCTGTTTTCTCTGACATATCGGTGTTCTATCCTTCACTTGGATGTTTTATAAGTTGCGCGGAGTAAATACAGCTGAATAAAACAAAAACTGTGTCTGTCTTCATTTCAGGCTGCAAAGCAACAAAATGCGATTATTTTCATTTTTTTTTATACTAATATCTTTTCAATTGTAAATAAACATGAATTATATGAAGAAATGTAATTTACATAAGATATACATATCACTGAAAAGGAAAGACTCTCATACACGGGTTATAGATATACAATATGTTCTTCATAATTCTATTAAATGCAATTATTTACAGGGGGGGGGGGAGGTTATACCCCCGTAGCTCACTGTCACTCTGCTGCCACGTTGTGGATAAACAATGACAGTGCGCTCCTTATATTAATATACATCCATCCCTCTACACACTGGCCGTGCTCCCCCTATATTACCATATAGCTCAGTACCTCTGCTGCCACCTTGTGGATACACACTGGCGGTGCTCCCCCTATATTACCGTATAGCTCAGTACCTCTGCTGCCACCTTGTGGATACACACTGGCGGTGCTCCCCCTATATCTCAGTCCCTCTGCTGCCACCTTGTGGATACACACTGGCGGTGCTCCCCCTATATTACCGTATAGCTCAGTACCTCTGCTGCCACCTTGTGGATACACACTGGCGGTGCTCCAACTCTATTATCATACATACATCATCGCCACTCTCCTGCCACCTTGTGGATATACACTGGCGGTGCCCCCCCTATATTTGCATACATACATCACCGTCACTCTGCTGCCACCTTGTGGATATACACTGGCCGTGCTCCCCCTATATTACCGTATAGCTCAGTACCTCTGCTGCCACCTTGTGGATATACACTGGTGGTGAAAACAAAGAAGAAAGAGATTGGGACTTTATATGAGGCCATGGCTAGTAAATTCATATACCTCCATCCCTGGTACATATTGAAAGAAAGAGGGGGTAATGGGACTTTATATGAAGCACATGGCTAAAATGAAGAACCCAATGATTATATGATAGGAACTGTTTATTTCATATGAGCACACATATACATAAAACAGTAGAAATATAATATATGATAAGTCACAATAAATATCATCTAAATAATTCATAAATATGTACACAATTATAACAACATGATACACATTGTAATGGACAGAACGTATGTATACCCGGAGCAAACAAACATAGTAATATGTAAACATGATAAAAGTAATGGGAATGATTCATTATGATAAAATAATAATAATAAAATTCAAATATTGCACATGGTTACCGTGACGTGGCATCGTAGGAGAGCTCTACGCGTTTCGTGGGTATATTGCCACTCATCAGAAGCAGATGCAGATTGGACGTATCTATAATAGAGTAAAAATGCCAAAGTAGTATGACGGTAGATAAAAAAAGGGGGTAAGGATAAAAAAATGTGTTGATGATAACAATGGCTGGAGGCACTGTAGGAGAAGTCACCCCCCCGGGGGGCTGAGGTGGTAATAACTGTGGCAACATCAGTAAGCATTGGCATGAACTCCCCAGTAATCAGCCGGGATAGAGAATTGGTGCTAAATTTCCAAAGAGTATCTGTAAAGATTGATATTGTATCAATAAAGTGCTTCCACAACTGATAAACCATAGAAAGGAAAAGAGAAAAAGAAGAATGGTAACCCAAAAAACTGTGTAGCAATGAAGAGAAGGCCAAGTACATAAAAAAGAAATAGTAAGTCTCACCGAGAATGAGTGATGTGAAAAAAGTGTTAGTATAGAGACTGGTGAGTGGGTAATATAAACCACAAGGGACCCCCTTCCCGTCTTTTGGGTATAGCGCGGGCGTACTTTGCCGGGAGGGCGTCCATAGACGTCCTCCCGTGCTCGATCGGCCTGCGCGCCCCCTGCAGGGCGCACGCGGCACGCTCTGTGATCAGCGAGTCTATGGGGCCTTGGAGGAGAGGGTTGGCTGACACTGATTGGGAGCCAGTGTAGGGATTGGAAGAGAGGGTTGACGGACACTGAATGGGAGCCAGTGTAGAGTTTGGAGGAGAGGGTTGGCAGACTCTGATAGGGAGCCAATGTAGGGATTGGAGGAGAGGGTTGGTGGACACTGAATGGAGACCAGTGTAGGGATTGGAGGAGAGGGTTGGTGGACACTGAATGGAGACCAGTGTAGGGATTGGAGGAGAGGGGTTGGCGGACACTGAATGGGAGCCAGTGTAGGGATTGGAGGAGAGGGTTGGTGGACACTAAATGGGAGCCAGTGTAGGGATTGGAGGAGAGGGTTGGTGGACACTGAATGGAGACCAGTGTAGGGATTGGAGGAGAGGGTTGGTGGACACTGAATGGAGACCAGTGTAGGGATTGGAGGAGAGGGTTGGCGGACACTGAATGGGAGCCAGTGTAGGGATTGGAGGAGAGGGTTGGTGGACACTGAATGGGAGCCAGTGTAGGGATTGGAGGAGAGGGTTGGTGGACACTGAATGGAGGTCAGTGTAGGGATTGGAGGAGAGGGGTTGGCGGACACTGAATGGGAGCCAGTGTAGGGATTGGAGGAGAGGGTTGGTGGACACTAAATGGGAGCCAGTGTAGGGATTGGAGGAGAGGGTTGGTGGACACTGAATGGGAGCCAGTGTAGGGATTGGAGGAGAGGGTTGGTGGACACTGATTGGAGACCAGTGTAGGGATTGGAGGAGAGGGTTGGTGGACACTGAATGGAGACCAGTGTAGGGATTGGAGGAGAGGGGTTGGTGGACACTGAATGGGAGCCAGTGTAGGGATTGGAGGAGAGGGTTGGTGGACACTGAATGGGAGCCAGTGTAGGGATTGGAGGAGAGGGGTGGTGGACACTGAATGGGAGCCAGTGTAGGGATTGGAGGAGAGGGGTGGTGGACACTGATTGGAGACCAGTGTAGGGATTGGAGGAGAGGGGTGGTGGACACTGAGCAAGAGGTAAGGTGGATAAGTCTGGCAGCAGCATCTTCCAATGGGGACACTAGTTCTGGTGATCTGGGGGGGGTCCCAAGAAAATCCTTTAATCTGTAGGGATTTCCTCTCACTTCCTGTTTGGCTATGGGACAGGAAGTGAAGGTAAATCTCTACAACCCCCCTTGGTTTATCCGAGTCTTGCCTATAGTTCTACCTTAACACAACATCCTGCATATGTTACAAAGTCTTCCTCTTGGATCTCTTGTATTGTCGGAAAATAATGCGTCATAAACCGGAATTCTGAACCTAAGACTCCGCCGCCGGCTTAGACAGCTGGAATCAATCTTATTGGCTTACACAGTCTTCCCCGAATGGACCTCTCATCGATCGTGCCGGGGGTGATATGACGGACAGTCCCACAATCCTTTGCAGGAGGCTTTCGGTGAAGTCCACGCTCGGCGGGTCCATGAATCCCGCCCCTCCCCCGTTCTGTATATGAATTATAAGAGGATTTTCCTCCCTTGCTCTGGGCGGGATGTATAATGTATAAGAGTTGCAGAACAGAACGATCGACGTTTGTCGTCTCCGCCGCGTCCAACCAAAATCCGGGAAGTCTGGATTATGGGGGAGATCTACAATGGCGCCTTGCAATAGTCTGCCCGCTGCGCATTTCTGTCCCCTAGATAATACGGCCGAAAGTTTGCCGGCGGGAAATGTCGGGAAGCAGAAAATCTACAAATAATCAATTTATTCACACGGGGGGATGGGAAGACGGGACGATGGATGGAGGGAGGCGGGCCGCTGCCGGGACAGTCGCTGAGATTCTGCCCACAATCCCAAATCCCAAGACGTGGGCGGGGCCCTAAAGTATAACTAAAGGCAAAACTTTTTCTTTAGCTTTGGATAGAATACAGAGGGATTAGAACCCCTGTCTGTTTTTATTGCTGTCTGTGCCCCCCGTTAGAGAGATTGCACCTCTCTATTTGTCCTGTTTACCAATATTACCAAACTTTCTTTTTTTTTTTGGATAGAACAAGGGAGGGCTATAACCAATGGCGGCTGGTGGTACTTCCCTGGTCAGTGGGGTCCCACCCACAGCCAGCCCCCTGGTCGGTCGGGTCCCACCCACCTGCCGTGCGTCTCCCTCCTCCTAGGCCAAATGGAGCACTTCTCCTTTCGGCCAATCAGGAAACGGGTCTCAGACCCACTTCCTGATTGGCTGGAGGAGAATCAGGAAGACGATAGTGAATATTAATTTGCTAATGTCACCCGGATGGGAGGGCTCAGAGTGTAGTGCTTTGCACACCGAGCCCTCCCTTTTTTTAAAGCCAATTAGAGCCTCAGGACCCCGATTGGAATCCATGTGTCGGGTGCCCTGCATGTAGATTAGGGGGGCAGAGGCATCGGTAGGGGGGGGGGGGGGGGTGCCCTGCACTACGGGCCGCCACTGGCTATAACCCCTGTCCGGTTGAATTTTGCTATCTGTGTCCCATTGCGGAGATTTCCCTTCACTTCCTGTCCCATAGCCAAACAGGAAGTGAGAGGAAATTCTTGCAAATGAATGGAAGTTTTTGGGGACCCCCATTAGAAGATTTCCTCTCTATTACTTTTCTGGGGTTTTCTTTCACTGTCAATGATAATGGAAATCAGGACAAAGAGAGGGGGTGGGGATCTCCTTAACCCCTTAAGGACCGCCCCACATAGATACACTGTGGCAGGGCGGCCCTCCTACGTGAAATCACGTACCTGTATGTGATTTCATGCGCTGGGCCTGGGGCGCAGTCCCGGGAGCCAATCAGTGAGTCGGCTGATCGTTCTCCGACAGAGCGGTGGTCTGTGGTATGTAAACCAGGCAGATGGCTGTTCTGTGAGAGGAGAATGTGCTGATCCTGTGTTTCTGCTAAGCAGGGACACGTATCCCTGTCCTCCATCATTTATACAGTGACAGTGCATTTTTTTTTTTTAGCACTGGTCGCTGTATTGGTATCACTGATGCTCAAAAAGTGTCACTTAGCCCAGGTTCACATTGATGCGATTTGACATGTCAAATCGCATGCCAAATCGGTGGCAATTGCCGGCAATGGCGCGTCCGAATGGGTGCGAAGCTGCATTTGCGGCACCACACCGATTCCCAAAAGTCGTTTCTGTACTACCTTTGGCGATTTCGGGGGTGCGATTTTCATTGACATCTGTGCAGAAACCCCACACAGATGTCTCTGAAATCCGCACTGATACGTGGGAATGAAATTGTTCAAATATATATAAAAATATAAATTAAAAAAAAGAAAAACTTTCCGTTTTGGCACCAAAATTTCCATTCGGCGCACCTCCCACATGCGACACGGTCAAATATCCCAGAAGCCCCCCCCCCCCCCCTGCTCCTGTAGCCCCTCTTGTTGTGCTGAGGGGGGGGGGGGGGGAGCCGTCTACAGTGACTTGTGATTTTATTTTTTATTTTTTATTTTTTTGATCCCGACCTGTGAGAAATGGCGCCCAGAAGGAACACGGGGAGTCGATCTGGGCTGGATAACGAGGCGCTGATTGGGCTGGTGAGGGCACGTCCTGTGCTATATGATACCAGGGGTGCCAACTATAAGGACCGGTCCAAGAAGAAGGACCTGGAAATTCATCACGAGGACCGGAATTCTTTGTCAGAGTGCGATGATAAATGGAAGTTATTTTTTTTGTTTTTGTTTTTTTGGGATTTTTTTTTTCAAACTCTTTGCTGTGTATATGTTGCGATATTATCAATGCAAAATGTATTTAATAAAAAAATATATATATATTTAATTGCAACATTTTATAACTGAAACAAAGAATTTTTTTTCAAAATTTTCAGTTTTTTAGCAAAAAAAACCCAGTACCGCAAACGAGGAGAGGGACATATATAAGTGGCTGATCCAGCTCTATAGCAAGCGGCCATCAAACCCGACAATTTATACTAAAAATAGGAAGGCCAAAGAGAAATGGGCGTTTAGCGACGGCCCCTTGGTATATCTAATATCGCCAAATATACACAGAACGTTTTACAAGATTAGAGCTTTATTAGAAAACCATTAAAAAAAAAAAAAAAAAGCATTTTACATTGGGTGGGCGATGTAGAACCCCCATACATAAAATCAGAAGGGAGGGAGCAGTCAGACTGTTTGTAGAGCTTCCCAACGCGTTTTGCGGCTTCAGTCTTTCATCATCCAAATGAATACATGAGGTAAATAATCCAATAGATACAAAAAGTACAAAATACAAACAAACCCTATCCCATGTAAAAAGGAGAAAGAAAAAAAAGGGGGGGGAGGGTGTGTCGTCTCCCCCCCCCTTTTTTTTTTTTCTACCCCTTTCTTCATGGAATAGGGGGTTTTGAATATATTTATGGATATGTATTTGTGCCCTGGCTGTGCTGCCAGGTGTCAGCCGCTGGTTGGTTGCTGGCACCCGACAGTCGACTCCAGACATTACGGAAGAGAGCCCTGTGTAGGTAAAAAATCACAGGGCTCTCTTCTTCCGACATTGGGACACCTGTTGGATGTTGGATGAGAAGGCCTGGCTCGCAGTCTCCGCTCTAATTCATCCCAAAGGTGTTCTATCAGGTTGAGGTCAGGACACTGTGCAGGCCAGTCAAGTTCCTCCACCCCAAACTCGCTCATCATGTCTTTATGGACCTTGCTCTGTGCACTGGTCCAAATCATTTGGTGGCGGGGGGGATTATGGTGTGGGGGGAGGGGGATTATGGTGTGGGGTTGTTTTTCAGGGGTTAGACTTGGCCCCTTAGTTCCAGTGAAGGGAAGTCTTAAGGCGTCAGCATACCAAGATATTTTGGACAATTTCATGGTCCCAACTTTGTGGGAACAGTTTGGGGACGGCCCCTTCCTGTTCCAACATGACTGCCCACCAGTGCACAAAGCAAGGTCCATAAAGACATGGATGAGCGAGTATGGGGTGGAGGAACTTGACTGGCCTGCACAGAGTTCTGACCTCAACCCCATAGAACACCTTTGGGATGGATTAGAGTGGAGACTGCTAGCCAGGCCTTCTCATCCAACATCAGTGCCTGACCTCACAAATGCTCTTCTGGAAGAATGGTCAAACATTCCCATAGACACACTCCTAAACCTTGTGGACAACCTTCCCAGAAGAAGTGAAGCTGTTATAGCTGCAAAGGGCGGAGCCAACTCAATATTGAACCCTCCGGACTAAGTGTATATGGCTTTTGTACTTCCCAGGTTCCGGAGACTCCATGACATCAGACATTGGGCAGTTCATTTTATTTTCGGCAATGCAGAGTTCATCAATGGCCACAGAGGAGCAACAGCTGCTTCTTCACTTATGTGAGTGAGCGACTGAAAACAACATCTTCACCATCACCAGATTGGGGGGGCTTCACCATGCCGGATAGAACGTCGATGACATCATCGATCTCCGTATCGTCCAATCATAGACTTGTGTGGATCCAATATGGTCGCTTCTTTTAGAAACCTGGAAAAAAAAAAACACACAAACCTCTTCTGTCCTTCATGATGGTTCTTTCTTCTTCTCATTGGGATTGAAACAAAGTATACTGTATATGACTTCTATTTTATAAAGGGGAGAATTGTAGAGTGTTGATCCAGAGAGAATCCGATCGCCTTCGAGGGTCAGAAATGGAATTGTTTTCCCCAGAGATTTTTAAGGGTTTTTTTTTTTTTTTTTGCCTTCCTCTGGATCAACTGCAGCTTTATGGAGGTGTTCTAATGAATGTCAGAGGGTGGGATTGGTGGGTTGGTTGGGGGATCTAATTCCATAATGAACTTTTACATTGGCTCTTGGTCAGGGCAGTGATTGGGCATCCAATTCTTTCTTTCTCCTGACAATGCAATTAAAAATTGACAGTTCGGGTTCTATAACAATCCATCTTTTGTCAGGATTGTCTTCTATTGCAACGTTTACTATATACGACTGTTCATCTTCATAAAGGGGAGCACTGCGTAGAATGTTGATCCAGAGAGAATCCGATCGCCTTTGAGGGTCAGAAAATAATTATTTTCCCCAGAGCAGATTGAAGCAAGCTTTCTATGATTTTTTTTTTTTTTTAGAATTCCTCAGGCTCCGGTTTACAGACAGCGATGAAGATGCTGCAGTTCAAACTGAGCATAGGTTCGGCCCGATCATCGCCCGTTCGCGTGTTGGGCGAACACCCAAATTTGCGGGGTGCTCGGCGGCATGTTTGCCCGCCGAGTGCCCCAAAATGCACAAACTGCTGCACAGTGCATTCCAGGGTGACAGATAAGAGTGCGTCTGTCCACAGACTCCGTTGACCGGCTGACATTTCTCAAAAGTAATCAGTCCTGTATTAGCAGTAGCCATCAAGCCCCTGATGTTGATGTTGCTTAAAACAAAAACTGTCTTCATTTCAGGCTGCAAAGCAACAAGGTGTGATTGTTTTAAAGGGGGGCGTAATTATTTTCTATACCTAATGTAACAATATACCTTTTGTCAAGATTTTCTTCTATTGTAACGCTTCCTGTATGGCTGTTCATTTTTTATAAAGGGAAGTACTGTAGATTGTTGATCCAGAGAGAATCCGATCACCTTCGAGGGTCAGGAAGGAAGAATGAAGGAAGCTTTCTATGGGGGGGGGGGGTTTGCCTTCCTCTCGATCAGCTGCAGGTTTTTAGTGGTGAAAATTCCGATTTCCTGACTAATTCCCACTTAATTATTAATTTTATAAAACTTTTGTTTGGTGGCTTTGTCCTTTTTATCTGTTACTTCTTAATTGGTGCTCTAATGAATAGCGGGGGGCGGGATCTCATCCTATAATAGACTTTTACATTGGCCATTAGTCAGGGCAGTGATTGGGGATCCAATGGTTCCAGCAGGGCCCTTCTTTTTTTTTTTTTTTTTTTTATCAGATACGTTTTTACTGTTTTACAACTTTTAACATCCAATAGAATACAATTTAAAGCCTAAAGAACTGACAGTTTAGGTTCTACAGACATTTCAATGTACAATATTTCATAATTGGTGTTATAATGAATGTGGGGGGGGGGGAATCTCATCTCATAATGAACCTTTACATTGGTCAGGTCAGTGATTGGGCTTCCAGGGCTGTATTCTTCTTCTTCTTCCATTTTTTATTTTTTTAATCAAAGTTTTTATTGTGGTTTTACTACTTTTCCAGTACAATAAAAATGTAAAAAACTGACAGTTCAGATTCCACGAAAGTCTCAATATATAACAAAACATCTATTGTAACAATGTGTCTTTTGTTATCTTTTATTGTAACTCTTCCATATATTTTAGCAGAATTCCTCTCTGATAAACCGACAGACGTCTGTCCATCCACCTCCTTGTCCGACCTTCTCATCAATAAAAGGATTTTACATTCCAGTAAAAGTTTCTCAGCTCTCATTCTTCATTGGCAGAAGGCAAATTACCATATGTGGAAAGAAAATGAAACTACACTGTAATAACAAAGTATAGAGCGCCCCCTATGTTTTAGCTTAGGAAAGTGATCTATGTACCAGTAGTGCTGTGGTCTCCAATCTGCGGCCCGGGGGCCAGATGGAGCCATTTTGTTGCTTTTATATGGCCCTTGGGGCACTATTCCCCCCACTGACACCAATGATGGGGCACTATTCCCCCCACTGACACCAATGATGGGGCACTATTCCCCCCACTGACACCAATGATGGGGCACTATTCCCCCCACTGACACCAATGATGGGACACTATTCCCCCCACTGACACCAATGATGGGGCACTATTCCCCCCACTGACACCAATGATGGGACACTATTCCTCCCACTGACACCAATGATGGGACACTATTCCTCCCACTGACACCAATGATGGGACACTATTCCTCCCACTGATACCAATGATGGGGCACTATTCCTCCCACTGACACCAATGATGGGACACTATTCCTCCCACTGACACCAATGATGGGGCACTATTCCTCCCACTGACACCAATGATGGGACACTATTCCTCCCACTGACACCAATGATGGGACACTATTCCTCTCACTGACACCAATGATGGGGCACTATTCCTCCCACTGACACCAATGATGGGACACTATTCCTCCCACTGATACCAATGATGGGGCACTATTCCTCCCACTGATACCAATGATGGGACACTATTCCTTCCACTGATACCAATGATGGGGCACTATTCCTCCCACTGACACCAATGATGGGGCACTATTCCCCCCACTGACACCAATGATGGGGCACTATTCCCCCCACTGACACCAATGATGGGGCACTATTCCCCCCACTGACACCAATGATGGGGCACTATTCCCCCCCCTGACACCAATGATGGGGCACTATTCCCCCCACTGACACCAATGATGGGGCACTATTCCCCCCACTGACACCAATGATGGGGCACTATTCCCCCCACTGACACCAATGATGGGGCACTATTCCCCCCACTGACACCAATGATGGGACACTATTCCCCCCCCACTGACGCCAATGATGGGGCACTATTCCCCCCACTGACACCAATGATCGGGCACTATTCCCCCCCACTGACACCAATGATGGGGCACTATTCCTCCCACTGACACCAATGATGGGGCACTATTCCTCCCACTGACACCAATGATGGGGCACTATTCCTCCCACTGACACCAATGATGGGACACTATTCTTTCCACTGATACCAATGATGGGGCACTATTCCTCCCACTGACACCAATGATTGGGCACTATTCCTTCCACTGACACTAATGATGGGGCACTATTCCCCCCACTGACACCAATGATGGGGCACTATTCCCCCCACTGACACCAATGATGGCAAGCACCAGCCCCAGGCAGCGTCAGGTTAGCACCAGTACCGCTAACACCCACACACGCACCGTACACCTCCCTTAGTGGTACAGTATCTGATCAGATCAATATCTGATCCGATCAGATCTATACTGGCGTCCCCAGCAGTTTAGGGTTCCCAAAAACGCAGTGTTAGCGGGATCAGCCCAGATACCTGCTAGCACCTGCGTTTTGCCCCTCCGCCCGGCCCAGCCCAGCCCACCCAAGTGCAGTATCGATCGATCACTGTCACTTACAAAACACTAAACGCATAACTGCAGCGTTCGCAGAGTCAGGCCTGATCCCTGCGATCGCTAACAGTTTTTTTGGTAGCGTTTTGGTGAAGTGGCAAGCGCCAGCGGCCTAGTACACCCCGGTCGTAGTCAAACCAGCACTGCAGTAACACTTGATGACGTGGCGAGTCCCATAAGTGCAGTTCAAGCTGGTGAGGTGGCAAGCACAAGTAGTGTCCCGCTGCCACCAAGAAGAAGACAAACACAGGCCCGTCGTGCCCATAGTGCCCTTCCTGCTGCATTCGCCAATCCTAATTGGGAACCCACCACTTCTGCAGCGCCCGTACTTCCCCCATTCACATCCCCAACCAAATGCAGTCGGCTGCATGAGAGGCATTTTTATGTCCTCCGGAGTACCCCTACCCAATGAACCCCCCAAAAAAGATGTCGTGTCTGCAGCAAGCGCGGATATAGACGTGACACCCGCTATTATTGTCCCTCCTGTCCTGACAATCCTGGTCTTTGCATTGGTGAATGTTTTGAACGCTACCATTCACTAGTTGAGTATTAGCGTAGGGTACAGCATTGCACAGACTAGGACACACTTTCACAGGGTCTCCCAAGATGCCATCGCATTCTGAGAGACCCGAACCTGGAACCGGTTACCGATATAGAAGTTACAGTTACAAAAAAAAGTGTAAAAAAAAAAAAAAAAACACAAACAAAAATATAAAATAAAAAATAATAGTTGTCGTTTTATTGTTCTCTCTCTCTCTATTCTCTCTCACTTTTTGTTCTGCTCTTTTTTACTGTATTCTATTCTGCAATGTTTTATTGTTATTATGTTTTATCATGTTTGCTTTTCAGGTATGCAATTTTTTATACTTTACCGTTTACTGTGTTTTATTGTTAACCATTTTTTTGTCTTCAGGTACGCCATTCACGACTTTGAGTGGTTATACCAGAATGATGCCTGCAGGTTTAGGTATCATCTTGGTATCATTCTTTTCAGCCAGCGGTCGGCTTTCATGTAAAAGCAATCCTAGTGGCTAATTAGCCTCTAGACTGCTTTTACAAGCAGTGGGAGAGAATGCCCCCCCCGTCTTCCGTGTTTTTCTCTGGCTCTTCTGTCTCAACAGGGAACCTGAGAATGCAGCCGGTGATTCAGCCAGCTGACCATAGAGCTGATCAGAGACCAGAGTGGCTCCAAACATCTCTATGAACTGGAAGCTACAAGCATTTTATGACTTAGATTTCGCCAGATGTAAACAGCGCCATTGGGAAATTGGGAAAGCATTTTATCACACCGAACTTGGTGTGGTCAGCTGCTTTGAGGGCAGAGGAGAAATCTAGGGTCTAATAGACCCCAATTTTTTCAAAAAAGAGTACTTGTCACTACCTATTGCTATCATAGGGGATATTTACATTCCCCGAGATAAAAATAAAAATGATTTAAAAAAAAAAAATGAAAGGAACAGTTTAAAAATAAGATAAAAAAGCAAAAAAATAATAAAGAAAAAAAAAAAAAGCACCCCTGTCCCCCCTGCTCTCGTGCTAAGGCGAACGCAAGCGTCGGTCTGGCATCAAATGTAAACAGCAATTGCACCATGCATGTGAGGTATCACCGCGAAGGTCAGATCGAGGGCACTAAGTTTAGCAGTAGACCTCCTCTGTAAATCTAAAGTGGTAACCTGTAAAGGCTTTTAAAGGCTTTTAAAAATGTATTTATTTTGTTGCCACTGCACGTTTGTGCGCAATTTTAAAGCATGTCATGTTTGGTATCCATGTACTCGGCCTAAGATCATCTTTTTTATTGCATCAAACATTTGGGCAATATAGTGTGTTTTAGTGCATTAAAATTTAAAAAAGTGTGTTTTTTCCCCAAAAAATGCGTTTGAAAAATCTCTGCGCAAATACTGTGTGAAAAAAAAAAATGAAACACCCACCATTTTAATCTGTAGGGCATTTGCTTTAAAAAATATATAATGTTTGGGGGTTCAAAGTAATTTTCTTGCAAAAAAAAATAATTTTTTTCATGTAATCAAAAAGTGTCAGAAAGGGCTTTGTCTTCAAGTGGTTAGAAGAGTGGGTGATGTGTGACATAAGCTTCTAAATATTGTGCATAAAATGCCAGGACAGTTCAAACCCCCCCCCAAATGACCCCATTTTGGAAAGTAGACACCCCAAGCTATTTGCTGAGAGGCATGTCGAGTCCATGGAATATTTTTTATTGTGACACAAGTTGCGGGAAAGAGACAATTTATTTTTATTTTTTTTTTTTGCACAAAGTTGTCACTAAATGATATATTGCTCAAACATGCCATGGGAATATGTGAAATTGCACCCCAAAATATATTCAGCTGCTTCTCCTGAGTACGGGGATACCACATGTGTGAGACTTTTTAGGAGCCTAGCCGCGTACGGGACCCCGAAAACCAAGCACCGCCTTCAGGATTTCTAAGAGCATAAATTTTTGATTTCACTCTTCACTGCCTATCACAGTTTCGGAGGTCATGGAATGCCCAGGTGGCAAAAAACCCCCCCAAATGACCCCATTTTGGAAAGTAGACACCCCAAGCTATTTGCTGAGAGGTATAGTGAGTATTTTGCAGACCTCACTTTTTGTCACAAAGTTTTAAAAATTGAAAAAAGAAAAAAAAAAATTTTTTTCTTGTCTTTCTTTATTTTCAAAAACAAATGAGAGCTGCAAAATACTCACCATGCCTCTCAGCAAATAGCTTGGGGTGTCTGCTTTCCAAAATGGGGTCATTTGGGGGGGTTTTGTGCTATCTTGGCATTTTATGGCCTTCGAAACTGTGATAGGCAGTGAAGAGTGAAATCAAATTTTACGCCCTTAGAAATCCTGAAGGCGGTGATTGATTTTCGGGGCCCCGTACGCGGCTAGGCTCCCAAAAAGTCCCACACATGTGGTATCCCCGTACTCAGGAGAAGCAGCAGAATGTATTTTGGGGTGCAATTCCACATATGGCCATGGCCTGTGTGAGCAATATATCATTTAGTGACAACTTTTTGTAATTTTTTTTTTTTTTTTTGTCATTATTCAATCACTTGGGACAAAAAAAATGAATATTCAATGGGCTCAACATGCCTCTCAGCAATTTCCTTGGGGTGTCTACTTTCCAAAATGGGGTCATTTGGGGGGTTTTGTACTGCCCTGCCATTTTAGCACCTCAAGAAATGACATAGGCAGTCATAAACTAAAAGCTGTGTAAATTCCAGAAAATGTACCCTAGTTTGTAGACGCTATAACTTTTGCGCAAACCAATAAATATACGCTTATTGACATTTTTTTTACCAAAGACATGTGGCCGAATACATTTTGGCCTAAATGTATGACTAAAATTGAGTTTATTTTATTTTTTTTAGAACAAAAAGTAGAAAATATCATTTTTTTTCAAAATTTTTGGTCTTTTTCCGTTTATAGCGCAAAAAATAAAAACGGCAGAGGTGATCAAATACCATCAAAAGAAAGCTCTATTTGTGGGAAGAAAAGGAGGCAAATTTCGTTTGGGTACATCATTGCATGACCGCGCAATTAGCAGTTAAAGTGACACAGTGCCAAATTGTAAAAAGTGCTCTGGTCAGGAAGGGGGTAAAACCTTCCGGGGCTGAAGTGGTTAAACTGCGTCGGGTTGGCACGTAGGTGTATGTCAGCCGCTTTAGGAGCTAATGGGGGGGGGGGCGCTGCCGGAGCCAGTGACCTGCGATCGCTCCTCAGAGAGTACTTCTATTGTCTGGTTTTGGTGATCCTATCCCAATTGTAGCCTCAGTTTCCTGTTCTTAGCACCCGGTGTGGTCTTCTGCTGCTGTAGCCCATCTGCTTCAAGGTTGGATGTGTTGTGTGTTCAGAGATGGTATTCTGCATACCTTGGGTGTAACGAGTGGTTATTTGAGTCTTTCTATCATCTGGAACCAGTCTGTCCATTGTCCTCTGACATCAACAAGGCATTTTCCTCCACACAACTGCCGCTCACTGGATATTTTCTCTTTTTTCCACCATTCTCTGTAATCCCGAGAGATGGTTGTGTGTGAAAATCCCAGAAATACTCAGACTGGCCCGTCTGCCACCAACAACCAACCACGCCACGTTCAAAGTCACCGAGATCCCCTTTCTTCCCCCATTCTGAGGCTCGGCTTGATACTTCAGCAAGTCGTCTTCACCACGTCTAGAGGCCTAAATGCATTGAGTTGCTGCCATGTGATTGGCTGATCAGCAAATTGTGTTACCGAGCAATTGAACAGGTGTACCTAATAAAGTGGCCGGTGAGTGTACAACTATATTACTCGCCAAAGGATTTGAATTTTTGTCTATCCAGTCCTGGGATTTATACAGCCCCGTCACACAGCACAAGCCCTGCCTGGCAGGACAGGAGACCCCATTTTTCTCTACTGTAGTTCAGTTACATTTTCAAGTCTTATCCCTTTCCCAGTGTGATGGGTAACTCTGCTCTCTCCTCCTCTCAGCATTCTCATTATGAAGCCCAGATCTTGGAGCAGGAGTCCATGGAGCACCCTATGTCATTTACTAAGAACCTATTATGTTCAGCCCTCTACAGCTGTGCCTTATTAGCACTGCAGAATACCAGATTACCAACCCCCCCCTCCCCCCAGACTGAGCTCTGCTGTACATGTCCAATTCAAATTCTCCCTCCTCCAGTCTGAGCTCTGCTGTACAGGTACAAGTGAAATTCAGGTACCTAAAAAATACATTACAGCTCTGATTTATAAAAGGGAGCAGATATTGCTATCTTCTCTCCACCGTATCCCACTCATTCATACACATATCACAGCATGCATTTCACAGCCCATTCATAAAATGCAGGCCTTGGTCTGCATCCTGTGGTGCCCCGCTGGGTCCTGTCTGCTTAATGATAGGAAGAGAGATGGTCAGGTGATTTGTCAAGTCACATGACCACGCTTTCCTCCCAGTTTTTTTTATTTTTTACTCTTACATGCACACAAATATTAATTTATTTATTTATAAAAATATTAATTTATTTGAGAAAAACACAAAATATGAAAACATTTAATACAATAATATGTAAAAAATTGATTGCTCACTATGACACAATAATACAAACTAGAGAGCGTGGATCCCACAATATATTGGGGACTCAAAAGATGTCGGTCCAAAGGGAAATCCCCAACATGTTTCGGAAATATTCGCTTCTTCAGGAGGAATTGGCCTCAGACATCCGGAAAGGAATACAAACCTTACATTATAAAATCACCATATAATGACGGAATACACTAAACATCAATAGAAGTGATCCGGTCATTTGGAGTGGTTGGAGACGGGCGCGGCTTACCAATGGGGACCCAATTAAGGGTAACGGGCGGCACAGATTGGGGCACCCTGACTGGGTAAAGCCCCCCGCGGAGAACACGGGAGGCACCGATCAGATGTAATAACTGAAAGAAATATTTATATTTCATATATGTGGAGGTCTAAATAATCTCAAATAAAAGGGGAAGGGGTGAGGGGGGAAAAAGGGGGGGGGGGGAGGAAGGGGGAGGGGGGCGGAAAAAAGAGGTGGGGGAGAGGGGGGGGGAGAGGAAAAAAGGGGAGGGGGAAGGGGGAAGGGGGACAGGAGGAGAGAGGGAGAAAGGGGAATACAGAGATGAAACAAATCCTCCTTCTTATCTTCTCTACATCCCTTCAAAGCACTGAATTTCAAAGCTTGTCTGAACTGTCAGAAAAAAGGGGGTGGGGAGCTCTGAGAGCTGGTTGGAGGGAAGGGACACACCCCACATAGGAATAGAGCTGAGGTTGTCAATTTCAGGTTGTGTGCTGGAGTTCTCTCCCCCTGTCACCATTTATCTCTTGGTGTCAGGAAAACTTGTCAGAAGTGATTCATGGAGATAGCAGAAGAAGGAGGCAGCAGACAGAAATGACACTTTAGTGCTCTGGACTGAGACACATAAGAGTGGGGAAAAGAATGATTTGAGCCCCCTGCAGATTGTGTGTTTGGAGGAAGAAAAATGGTGACTATGATCCCAAGAACACCATCCCTACAGTCACATCATCCCTACAGTCACTCCCCATCCCTACAGTCACACCCCATCCCTACAGTCACATCATCATCCCTACAGTCACATCATCATCCCTACAGTCACACACCATCCCTACAGTCACACATCATCCCTACAGTCATCATCCCTACAGTCACATCATCCCTACAGTCACTCCCCATCCCTACAGTCACACATCATCCCTACAGTCATCATCCCTACAGTCACATCATCCCTACAGTCACACCCCATCCCTACAGTCACATCATCATCCCTACAGTCACACCCCATCCCTACAGTCACATCATCATCCCTACAGTCACACATCATCCCTACAGTCACATCATCCCTACAGTCACACACCATCCCTACAGTCACACCCCATCCCTACAGTCACACACCATCCCTACAGTCACATCATCATCCCTACAGTCACACATCATCCCTACAGTCACATCATCCCTACAGTCACATCATCCCTACAGTCACACACCATCCCTACAGTCACATCATCCCTACAGTCACACACCATCCCTACAGTCACACATCATCCCTATAGTCACACACGGAGGTGGAAACATGATGATTTGGGGCTGTTTCTCTGATAAAGGTTCAGGACGACTTTGCCGCATTGAGGGTCCAATGGACGGGACCATGTATTGTAAGATCTTGGAGGAGAAACTTCTTCTCTCATCCAGAACACTGAAGATGGGTCATGGATGGGTCTTCCAGCATGACAATGACCCAAAACATACGGCCAAGGCAACAAAGGAGCAGCTCAAGAAGAAGCACATGAAGGTCATGGAGTGTCCTATCCAGTCTCCAGACCTTAATCCTATAGAGAATGTATGGAGGAGATGAAACTTCGAGTGGCCAAGAAACCTTCAGGATTTAGAGAAGATCTGTAAAGAAGACAAAATCCCTCCTGAGATGTGTGGAAACTGATCACCACCTACAAGAAACGTCTGACCTCTGTGATCACCAACAAGGGTTTCTCCACCAACTACTAAGGGGAGCAAATACTTATTTTACTCCATTTATAACATTTGTATTGTGTGATTTTTCTGGATTTTTGGTTGATATTCTGTCTCTATCATATAAAATACACCTATGATAATAATTATAGACCCTTCATTTCTATGTAAGGGGGCAAAACGTACACAATCTGCAGGGGAGACGATCAGTATTTCCCCTCCACTGTATATACTAGCAGGGGGAGGCAACCTGGGAGCCCTCCAGCTGTTACAGAACTACAAGTCCCATCATGCCTCTGAGAGTAATTGTACCTGCCAACCTTGCAATGCCTCATGGGAATTGTAGTTCCACAACAGCTGGAGGGCCCTGGGTTGCCTCCCCCTGCTATAGAGGAATATACTTTGTTCAGATTTCATGTCTGAGGTTTACAACCACTTTTATTGTGCAGTATTTTTTTTTTTTTTTTAAATCCAGGGGTATATTTGTCATATATTAGTCATATTTTGGCCATTCAGCTGATTTATAAATCAGACCTAAAATATTATAACTCCAGGGGTCCCTCCATCAGTATCAAACATCAAGGAAATATCTATGAATAAATCGTAACAATGTAACAACACACACACAGATCTCGTTTTGTCTGATCTGAAGATCTTTATTGCGGTTTATTCATCTCACATTACAGATAACCAGACAAATGTTCTTTTCGGGTTAAGAATCGTTCTTTACCAATGTAGTGTCATCTGAATTCAGCATTGTACTGATATAAAGTCTTTCTTTATGTTGTCAGTTATTTATAAATAAAGATTGCCTTAAAAAAAAAAAAAAATATGGAAAAAAAAAGAAAAACAAAACAAAAACCAGGAAAAAAGAAAACAAACAGGAAAACAAATGAAAAAAAAAAATATATATATATAGAGAAAGAAAAAATAAAAATCACCACACCCCATAACCATAGCTTCCTCCTTGTGCAAATATAAATAGAATCAGATTTTTGAGACATTGAAACAATTTTCTTCTTATTGATCACATGAACATAAATATCTAAAAATAAAGATCAGACTCTTCATCAGGAAGATTCTTCAGTTATTATCCTCCTATTATTATTATTATTACAAAATAAAGATTTATTTACGTTTTTAAAAGTTCTAAAATTCAGTCTAACCCCCCCTGATGGAGGGGAACCCTGAGTGCAGCCTATCTAGTAACAGCAGTGGGGGGAGGGGATTGCTCGGTGGGTAAAGTGTCCGGGAATCTACTGGGGCAAGATGAGAGATTGGAAGACAGGTCAAAGGTCACTCCATCTATGTATGGGTGGTCCAAGAGATTCCAATGGCAATAGTCATGACTCCTCCCCTCCCGTGACACCATGATGAAGGTGTCACTCCGCAACGATTTGTCTATACGTTGGGGGAGGGGGGACACCACCATTTGGCTTTGTAACAGTTGCAGCAATTGGGTAGAAGGAAAGATTTCTGGTGGGAAGAGGTATAATGTGCTACAGGAAATGTGATATCAGTTATGGACGGAGCCGCCCTTTAACCCAAGGATGACTTTTGAAGGTTCAGCAGGGGGGGCTGGGGGGCAGGTGCCCCCACACTTCCAGGAGCTTCATCCTCTCTCCGGGTGGGGTGGAGAAGTAAAGCGTCTGTTCCTCGGAGTACTTCTCCTCCACCGGCAGCACGTCGCGGTACTTCCCGTCCCGCCAGTTAAAGTTGAAGTTCTCCAGCAGGCGGATGCGGTCCTCCCGGCTCGGGACGCAGTCTATAGGGTCCAGCTTCTCCAAGCCAGGGGCCCGGATGTCGGTAAACACCAGCACAGCGCGGATGGCGAACCAACCGCCATAGACCGGGTGAATACAAACGCCGAATATCTTCTGCAACAAGAAAAATAATACAAAAAGGAGAAATTAGAAACTGGAAAACAGCTGAAATCCAACAGAGAGGGACACCTGGTGGACAGGCTGAGGAACGGCAGCCAAACTAAAAGCCTTATACAAGAAAAAAAAAAAAATCAAATAATGCAAAAATTATTCAGATGGAAAATGAGTTGTGAAGTAGAGAAGCAGAAAAGATTTTTATTGTAAAAGAGACACTTCGTATCTTCTACACTGAGGAGCTCGGTGAGTAGGACCCCCTGCAGGATTTTGGGTGGCTCGGTGTACGCACTCTTGGCATGCTTTGGTGGCGGAATGAATCGATAAAGAAAGAAAGAAGAAAAGAAAGAACGAAAGAACTGACTCGTAACCCCACCCCCAAGGCTCCTTATCCCCTTATTCTAGGTCTCCTCACTCCCTATCCCAAGGCTCCTCACTATGTACCCAAATATGATCCTTACCCTCTCCCCCCAGGGGCTCCTCTTACTCCCTATTGCTCCAGGGCTCCCCCCCCCCCCCCCCAATGGCTCCTTACTATCTACCACCATGGGCTTCTTATCATCCCTCCTAGGGCTCCTCACCCTCTCTTCTCATGGTTCCTCACCCTCTACTATACAGGACTCCTCGTTATCTACCCCATGGGTTCCTCATTCTCCCTCCTAGGGCTCCTCACCCTCTCTCCTCATGATTCCTCTCCTCCCCTAGGGCCCCTCACCCATCACTATACAGGACTCCTCGTTATCTACCCCCATGGGCTCCTCATTCTCCCTCTTTCCTAGGGCTCCCCACCCTCTCTTCTCATGGTTCCTCTCCCTCTCCCGTCGTGGTTCCTCTCCTAGGGCTCCTCACCCTCTCTCCTCGTGGTTCCTCTCCTAGGGCTCCTCACCCTCTCTTCTCGTGGTTCCTCTCCTCCCTTAGGGCTCCTCACCCTCTCTCCTCGTGGTTCCTCTCCTAGGGCTCCTCACCCTCTCTTCTCATGGTTCCTCTCCTCCCCTAGGGCCTCTCACCCATCACTATACAGGACTCCTCGTTATCTACCCCCATGGGCTCCTCATTCTCCCTCCTTCCTAGAGCTCCCCACCCTCTCTCCTCGTGGGTCCTCTCCTAGGGCTCCTCACCGTCTCTTCTCGTGGTTCCTCTCCTCCCTTAGAGCTCCTCACCCTCTCTCCTCACGATTCCTCTCCTCCCCTAGGGCCCCTCATCCATCACTATACAGGACTCCTCGTTATCTACCCCCATGGGCTCCTCATTCTCCCTCCTTCCTAGGGCTCCCCACCCTCTCTCCTCGTGGGTCCTCTCCTAGGGCTCCTCACCCTCTCTTCTCATGGTTCCTCTCCCTCTCCCGTCGTGGTTCCTCTCCTAGGGCTCCTCAGCCTCTCTTCTCGTGGTTCCTCTCCTAGGGCTCCTCACCCTCTCTTCTCGTGGTTCCTCTCCCAGGGCTCCTCACCCTCTCTCCTCATGGTTCCTCTCCTCCCTTAGGGCTCCTCACCCTCTCTCCTCGTGGTTCCTCTCCTAGGGCTCCTCACCCTCTCTTCTCATGGTTCCTCTCCTAGGGCTCCTCACCCTCTCTTCTCGTGGTTCCTTTCCTCCCCTAGTGCTCCTCACCCTCTCTCCTCATCCCCCCAGGACTCCTCACCCTCTTCTCCCAAGGATCTTCAGGTACGTCCTTCCTCTGGTAATAGTAGGCAGCTCCGGACACATGCGCCGCTGTCTGCATGAGAACTTTGGGTCGCCGGTTGGGGTGGAGCTCGTAGTCGTAGATGACGTCCACTTGGTGGGATGGGAAGAGCTGAAGGACACACAGAGCACCAATCAGATACAACATCCAGGAAGAGTCCATCACATGACAAAGTATAATATTTCCTAGTGACAGGTTCTCTTAAAGTCTGTTACTTTGTAGCAGTTCGGGAATCGCCCCCCTATGTCCTTCTAATGGCCCGTACACACGATCCGAATATCATACGAAAACGGTCGTCCGATGAAGGATCGTACGATTTTCGGATCGTGTGTTCACTACTTTCGACAGCGGATCACGACCGTTCATCCGATCTTATTCGATCGAGCATGCACGAAAATTTTCCTCGTACGATTCCAGATTGCACGATTTTCGGTTAGTCAGTAAAGTTGTCGTCCGAAAATTCAATACAAATATATTACGTGACATCACTTCCGATTTTTTTTTCTGTCCAATGAGAATTTTTGTGACTTTATTTAGCTATTCAATTTCTACTTGTGACTATTAAGTGAAAACGGTCGTACGATATTCGGATCGTGTGTACGGGCCATAAGACCATACAATGGTCGAACTTCTGTTCACTCAGCCAATAGGATGTGACCGCTGTGACGCAGTACAGTGAATGTGGCGTTCCGCGTTACCTCCTTGGCCAGCGCCATGTGATGGGCGACGCACTGGTCGATCGGATCCCGAAGGCTCTGAAGCTTCTTCTCCTTCAGGAAAGGTCTGAATGCGTTCATAAACATGGAGGGGGCGCTAATGACGACAAACGCCAGCGTGTCATCGGGGTACGAGAGATGGAAGACGGGATCCAGGACCGCGTTGTACCAACCCACCTGAAATGAGAATAAATCATACGGGGGTCTTACCAACCAAGCCAGTTCTATCATCGTATGAGACCTACTGAGCCACATTACCTCCGTGACACCCCAGGCACAAACAGAGGGGGCAATACATACCTGAAAAGGGGTATATCTGAAACCCATAGGGATGTAGGAGGGGGTAATACACATCTGGAAGGGGTAGATATTGAACCCATAGGGATGTAGCTCCCCCTGGTGGTAGAATGGGGTAAAACACACCTGGAAGAAATATATCTGGAAGCCATAGGGCTTTAGCGCCCCCAATGGTAGGATTGGGTAATACACACCTGGAAGGGGTAGATATGGGACCCATAGGGGTGGAGGAGGGGTAATACACACCTGGAAGGGGTAGATATGGGACCCATAGGGGTGGAGGAGGGGTAATACACACCTGGAAGGGGTAGATCTGGAACCCATAGGGGAGGAGGGGTAATACACACCTGGAAGGGGTAGATATAGAACCCATAGGGGTGGAGGAGGGGTAATACACACCTGGAAGGGGTAGATGTGGAACCCATAGGGGTGGAGGAGGGGTAATACACACCTGGAAGGGGTAGATCTGGAACCCATAGGGGTGGAGGAGGGGTAATACACACCTGGAAGGGGTAGATCTGGAACCCATAGGGGTGGAGGAGGGGTAATACACACCTGGAAGGGGTAGATATAGAACCCATAGGGGTGGAGGAGGGGTAATACACACCTGGAAGGGGTAGATATAGAACCCATAGGGGTGGAGGAGGGGTAATACACACCTGGAAGGGGTAGATAAGGAACCCATAGGGGTGGAGGAGGGGTAATACACACCTGGAAGGGGTAGATATGGGACCCATAGGGGTGGAGGAGGGGTAATACACACCTGGAAGGGGTAGATGTGGAACCCATAGGGGTGGAGGAGGGGTAATACACACCTGGAAGGGGTAGATCTGGAACCCATAGGGGTGGAGGAGGGGGTAATACACACCTGGAAGGGGTAGATAAGGAACCCATAGGAGTGGAGGAGGGGTAATACACACCTGGAAGGGGTAGATGTGGAACCCATAGGGGTGGAGGAGGGGTAATACACACCTGGAAGGGGTAGATCTGGAACCCATAGGGGTGGAGGAGGGGTAATACACACCTGGAAGGGGTAGATAAGGAACCCATAGGGGTGGAGGAGGGGTAATACACACCTGGAAGGGGTAGATAAGGAACCCATAGGGGTGGAGGAGGGGTAATACACACCTGGAAGGGGTAGATCTGGAACCCATAGGGGTGGAGGAGGGGTAATACACACCTGGAAGGGGTAGATCTGGAACCCATAGGGGTGGAGGAGGGGGTAATACACACCTGGAAGGGGTAGATAAGGAACCCATAGGAGTGGAGGAGGGGTAATACACACCTGGAAGGGGTAGATCTGGAACCCATAGGGGTGGAGGAGGGGTAATACACACCTGGAAGGGGTAGATAAGGAACCCATAGGGGTGGAGGAGGGGTAATACACACCTGGAAGGGGTAGATGTGGAACCCATAGGGGTGGAGGAGGGGTAATACACACCTGGAAGGGGTAGATGTGGAACCCATAGGGGTGGAGGAGGGGTAATACACACCTGGAAGGGGTAGATAAGGAACCCATAGGGGTGGAGGAGGGGTAATACACACCTGGAAGGGGTAGATGTGGAACCCATAGGGGTGGAGGAGGGGTAATACACACCTGGAAGGGGTAGATCTGGAACCCATAGGGGTGGAGGAGGGGGTAATACACACCTGGAAGGGGTAGATAAGGAACCCATAGGAGTGGAGGAGGGGTAATACACACCTGGAAGGGGTAGATCTGGAACCCATAGGGGTGGAGGAGGGGTAATACACACCTGGAAGGGGTAGATAAGGAACCCATAGGGGTGGAGGAGGGGTAATACACACCTGGAAGGGGTAGATCTGGAACCCATAGGGGTGGAGGAGGGGGTAATACACACCTGGAAGGGGTAGATCTGGAACCCATAGGGGTGGAGGAGGGGTAATACACACCTGGAAGGGGTAGATCTGGAACCCATAGGGGTGGAGGAGGGGGTAATACACACCTGGAAGGGGTAGATGTGGAACCCATAGGGGTGGAGGAGGGGGTAATACACACCTGGAAGGGGTAGATCTGGAACCCATAGGGGTGGAGGAGGGGTAATACATACCTGGAAGGGGTAGATCTGGAACCCATAGGGGTGGAGGAGGGGTAATACATACCTGGAAGGGGTAGATCTGGAACCCATAGGGGTGGAGGAGGGGTAATACATACCTGGAAGGGGTAGATCTGGAACCCATAGGGGTGGAGGAGGGGTAATACATACCTGGAAGGGGTAGATCTGGAACCCATAGGGGTGGAGGAGGGGTAATACATACCTGGAAGGGGTAGATCTGGAACCCATAGGGGTGGAGGAGGGGTAATACACACCTGGAAGGGGTAGATAAGGAACCCATAGGGGTGGAGGAGGGGGTAATACACACCTGGAAGGGGTAGATATAGAACCCATAGGGGTGGAGGAGGGGTAATACACACCTGGAAGGGGTAGATAAGGAACCCATAGGGGTGGAGGAGGGGTAATACACACCTGGAAGGGGTAGATAAGGAACCCATAGGGGTGGAGGAGGGGTAATACACACCTGGAAGGGGTAGATAAGGAACCCATAGGGGTGGAGGAGGGGTAATACACAGATGGAAGGGGTAGATGTGGAACCCATAGGGGTGGAGGAGGGGTAATACACACCTGGAAGGGGTAGATAAGGAACCCATAGGGGTGGAGGAGGGGTAATACACACCTGGAAGGGGTAGATGTGGAACCCATAGGGGTGGAGGAGGGGTAATACACACCTGGAAGGGGTAGATATAGAACCCATAGGGGTGGAGGAGGGGTAATACACACCTGGAAGGGGTAGATGTGGGACCCATAGGGGTGGAGGAGGGGTGATACACACCTGGAAGGGGTAGATGTGGAACCCATAGGGGTGGAGGAGGGGTGATACACACCTGGAAGGGGTAGATCTGGAACCCATAGGGGTGGAGGAGGGGTGATACACACCTGGAAGGGGTAGATGTGGAACCCATAGGGGTGGAGGAGGGGTAATACACACCTGGAAGGGGTAGATAAGGAACCCATAGGGGTGGAGGAGGGGTAATACACACCTGGAAGGGGTAGATCTGGAACCCATAGGGGTGGAGGAGGGGTAATACACACCTGGAAGGGGTAGATCTGGAACCCATAGGGGTGGAGGAGGGGGTAATACACACCTGGAAGGGGTAGATAAGGAACCCATAGGGGTGGAGGAGGGGTAATACACACCTGGAAGGGGTAGATAAGGAACCCATAGGGGTGGAGGAGGGGTGATACACACCTGGAAGGGGTAGATAAGGAACCCATAGGGGTGGAGGAGGGGTGATACACACCTGGAAGGGGTAGATGTGGAACCCATAGGGGTGGAGGAGGGGTAATACACACCTGGAGGGGGTAGATAAGGAACCCATAGGGGTGGAGGAGGGGTAATACACACCTGGAAGGGGTAGATGTGGAACCCATAGGGGTGGAGGAGGGGGTAATACACACCTGGAAGGGGTAGATAAGGAACCCATAGGGGTGGAGGAGGGGTAATACACACCTGGAAGGGGTAGATGTGGAACCCATAGGGGTGGAGGAGGGGTAATACACACCTGGAAGGGGTAGATAAGGAACCCATAGGGGTGGAGGAGGGGTAATACACAGATGGAAGGGGTAGATCTGGAACCCATAGGGGTGGAGGAGGGGTAATACACACCTGGAAGGGGTAGATAAGGAACCCATAGGGGTGGAGGAGGGGTAATACACACCTGGAGGGGGTAGATAAGGAACCCATAGGGGTGGAGGAGGGGGTAATACACACCTGGAAGGGGTAGATGTGGGACCCATAGGGGTGGAGGAGGGGTAATACACACCTGGAAGGGGTAGATGTGGGACCCATAGGGGTGGAGGAGGGGTAATACACACCTGGAAGGGGTAGATAAGGAACCCATAGGGGTGGGGGAGGAGTAATACACACCTGGAAGGGGTAGATCTGGAACCCATAGGGGTGGAGGAGGGGTAATACACACCTGGAAGGGGTAGATCTGGAACCCATAGGGGTGGAGGAGGGGTAATACACACCTGGAAGGGGTAGATGTGGGACCCATAGGGGTGGAGGAGGGGTAATACACACCTGGAAGGGGTAGATGTGGGACCCATAGGGGTGGAGGAGGGGTAATACACACCTGGAAGGGGTAGATGTGGGACCCATAGGGGTGGAGGAGGGGTAATACACACCTGGAAGGGGTAGATAAGGAACCCATAGGGGTGGGGGAGGGGTAATACACACCTGGAAGGGGTAGATCTGGAACCCATAGGGGTGGAGGAGGGGTGATACACACCTGGAAGGGGTAGATAAGGAACCCATAGGGGTGGAGGAGGGGTAATACACACCTGGAAGGGGTAGATAAGGAACCCATAGGGGTGGAGGAGGGGTAATACACACCTGGAAGGGGTAGATAAGGAACCCATAGGGGTGGAGGAGGGGTAATACACACCTGGAAGGGGTAGATAAGGAACCCATAGGGGTGGAGGAGGGGTAATACACACCTGGAAGGGGTAGATCTGGAACCCATAGGGGTGGAGGAGGGGTAATACACACCTGGAAGGGGTAGATATGGGACCCATAGGGGTGGAGGAGGGGTGATACACACCTGGAAGGGGTAGATAAGGAACCCATAGGGGTGGAGGAGGGGTAATACACACCTGGAAGGGGTAGATAAGGAACCCATAGGGGTGGAGGAGGGGTAATACACACCTGGAAGGGGTAGATGTGGGACCCATAGGGGTGGAGGAGGGGTAATACACACCTGGAAGGGGTAGATATGGGACCCATAGGGGTGGAGGAGGGGTAATACACACCTGGAAGGGGTAGATCTGGAACCCATAGGGGTGGAGGAGGGGTAATACACACCTGGAAGGGGTAGATGTGGAACCCATAGGGGTGGAGGAGGGGTAATACGCACCTGGAAGGGGTAGATATGGGACCCATAGGGGTGGAGGAGGGGTAATACGCACCTGGAAGGGGTAGATATGGGACCCATAGGGGTGGAGGAGGGGTAATACACACCTGGAAGGGGTAGATATGGGACCCATAGGGGTGGAGGAGGGGTAATACACACCTGGAAGGGGTAGATATGGGACCCATAGGGGTGGAGGAGGGGTAATACACACCTGGAAGGGGTAGATCTGGAACCCATAGGGGTGGAGGAGGGGTAATACACACCTGGAAGGGGTAGATAAGGAACCCATAGGGGTGGAGGAGGGGTAATACACACCTGGAAGGGGTAGATAAGGAACCCATAGGGGTGGAGGAGGGGTAATACACACCTGGAAGGGGTAGATATGGGACCCATAGGGGTGGAGGAGGGGTAATACACACCTGGAAGGGGTAGATGTGGGACCCATAGGGGTGGAGGAGGGGTAGTACACACCTGGAAGGGGTAGATCTGGAACCCATAGGGGTGGAGGAGGGGTAATACACACCTGGAAGGGGTAGATCTGGAACCCATAGGGGTGGAGGAGGGGTAATACACACCTGGAAGGGGTAGATGTGGGACCCATAGGGGTGGAGGAGGGGTAATACACACCTGGAAGGGGTAGATAAGGAACCCATAGGGGTGGAGGAGGGGTGATACACACCTGGAAGGGGTAGATGTGGAACCCATAGGGGTGGAGGAGGGGTAATACACACCTGGAAGGGGTAGATCTGGAACCCATAGGGGTGGAGGAGGGGTAATACACACCTGGAAGGGGTAGATGTGGGACCCATAGGGGTGGAGGAGGGGTAATACACACCTGGAAGGGGTAGATAAGGAACCCATAGGGGTGGAGGAGGGGTAATACACACCTGGAAGGGGTAGATAAGGAACCCATAGGGGTGGAGGAGGGGTGATACACACCTGGAAGGGGTAGATCTGGAACCCATAGGGGTGGAGGAGGGGTAATACACACCTGGAAGGGGTAGATGTGGGACCCATAGGGGTGGAGGAGGGGTAATACACACCTGGAAGGGGTAGATAAGGAACCCATAGGGGTGGAGGAGGGGTAATACACACCTGGAAGGGGTAGATAAGGAACCCATAGGGGTGGAGGAGGGGTGATACACACCTGGAAGGGGTAGATGTGGAACCCATAGGGGTGGAGGAGGGGTGATACACACCTGGAAGGGGTAGATCTGGAACCCATAGGGGTGGAGGAGGGGTAATACACACCTGGAAGGGGTAGATAAGGAACCCATAGGGGTGGAGGAGGGGTAATACACACCTGGAAGGGGTAGATAAGGAACCCATAGGGGTGGAGGAGGGGTAATACACACCTGGAAGGGGTAGATAAGGAACCCATAGGGGTGGAGGAGGGGTAATACACACCTGGAAGGGGTAGATAAGGAACCCATAGGGGTGGAGGAGGGGTAATACACACCTGGAAGGGGTAGATAAGGAACCCATAGGGGTGGAGGAGGGGTAATACACACCTGGAAGGGGTAGATAAGGAACCCATAGGGGTGGAGGAGGGGTAATACACACCTGGAAGGGGTAGATAAGGAACCCATAGGGGTGGAGGAGGGGTAATACACACCTGGAAGGGGTAGATAAGGAACCCATAGGGGTGGAGGAGGGGTAATACACACCTGGAAGGGGTAGATAAGGAACCCATAGGGGTGGAGGAGGGGTAATACACACCTGGAAGGGGTAGATCTGGAACCCATAGGGGTGGAGGAGGGGTAATACACACCTGGAAGGGGTAGATAAGGAACCCATAGGGGTGGAGGAGGGGTAATACACACCTGGAAGGGGTAGATAAGGAACCCATAGGGGTGGAGGAGGGGTAATACACACCTGGAAGGGGTAGATAAGGAACCCATAGGGGTGGAGGAGGGGTAATACACACCTGGAGGGGGTAGATCTGGGACCCATAGGGGTGGAGGAGGGGTAATACACACCTGGAAGGGGTAGATGTGGAACCCATAGGGGTGGAGGAGGGGTAATACACACCTGGAAGGGGTAGATGTGGAACCCATAGGGGTGGAGGAGGGGTAATACACACCTGGAAGGGGTAGATATAGAACCCATAGGGGTGGAGGAGGGGTAATACACACCTGGAAGGGGTAGATGTGGGACCCATAGGGGTGGAGGAGGGGTAATACACACCTGGAAGGGGTAGATCTGGAACCCATAGGGGTGGAGGAGGGGTAATACACACCTGGAAGGGGTAGATGTGGAACCCATAGGGGTGGAGGAGGGGTAATACGCACCTGGAAGGGGTAGATATGGGACCCATAGGGGTGGAGGAGGGGTAATACGCACCTGGAAGGGGTAGATATGGGACCCATAGGGGTGGAGGAGGGGTAATACACACCTGGAAGGGGTAGATATGGGACCCATAGGGGTGGAGGAGGGGTAATACACACCTGGAAGGGGTAGATATGGGACCCATAGGGGTGGAGGAGGGGTAATACACACCTGGAAGGGGTAGATCTGGAACCCATAGGGGTGGAGGAGGGGTAATACACACCTGGAAGGGGTAGATAAGGAACCCATAGGGGTGGAGGAGGGGTAATACACACCTGGAAGGGGTAGATAAGGAACCCATAGGGGTGGAGGAGGGGTAATACACACCTGGAAGGGGTAGATAAGGAACCCATAGGGGTGGAGGAGGGGTGATACACACCTGGAAGGGGTAGATGTGGAACCCATAGGGGTGGAGGAGGGGTGATACACACCTGGAAGGGGTAGATGTGGAACCCATAGGGGTGGAGGAGGGGTAATACACACCTGGAAGGGGTAGATCTGGAACCCATAGGGGTGGAGGAGGGGTAATACACACCTGGAAGGGGTAGATAAGGAACCCATAGGGGTGGAGGAGGGGTAATACACACCTGGAAGGGGTAGATAAGGAACCCATAGGGGTGGAGGAGGGGTAATACACACCTGGAAGGGGTAGATAAGGAACCCATAGGGGTGGAGGAGGGGTAATACACACCTGGAAGGGGTAGATAAGGAACCCATAGGGGTGGAGGAGGGGTGATACACACCTGGAAGGGGTAGATGTGGAACCCATAGGGGTGGAGGAGGGGTGATACACACCTGGAAGGGGTAGATGTGGAACCCATAGGGGTGGAGGAGGGGTAATACACACCTGGAAGGGGTAGATAAGGAACCCATAGGGGTGGAGGAGGGGTGATACACACCTGGAAGGGGTAGATCTGGAACCCATAGGGGTGGAGGAGGGGTAATACACACCTGGAAGGGGTAGATGTGGGACCCATAGGGGTGGAGGAGGGGTAATACACACCTGGAAGGGGTAGATAAGGAACCCATAGGGGTGGAGGAGGGGTAATACACACCTGGAAGGGGTAGATAAGGAACCCATAGGGGTGGAGGAGGGGTGATACACACCTGGAAGGGGTAGATCTGGAACCCATAGGGGTGGAGGAGGGGTAATACACACCTGGAAGGGGTAGATAAGGAACCCATAGGGGTGGAGGAGGGGTAATACACACCTGGAAGGGGTAGATAAGGAACCCATAGGGGTGGAGGGGTAATACACACCTGGAAGGGGTAGATAAGGAACCCATAGGGGTGGAGGAGGGGTAATACACACCTGGAAGGGGTAGATAAGGAACCCATAGGGGTGGAGGAGGGGTAATACACACCTGGAAGGGGTAGATAAGGAACCCATAGGGGTGGAGGAGGGGTAATACACACCTGGAAGGGGTAGATAAGGAACCCATAGGGGTGGAGGAGGGGTAATACACACCTGGAAGGGGTAGATAAGGAACCCATAGGGGTGGAGGAGGGGTAATACACACCTGGAAGGGGTAGATAAGGAACCCATAGGGGTGGAGGAGGGGTAATACACACCTGGAAGGGGTAGATAAGGAACCCATAGGGGTGGAGGAGGGGTAATACACACCTGGAAGGGGTAGATAAGGAACCCATAGGGGTGGAGGAGGGGTAATACACACCTGGAAGGGGTAGATCTGGAACCCATAGGGGTGGAGGAGGGGTAATACACACCTGGAAGGGGTAGATAAGGAACCCATAGGGGTGGAGGAGGGGTAATACACACCTGGAAGGGGTAGATAAGGAACCCATAGGGGTGGAGGAGGGGTAATACACACCTGGAAGGGGTAGATAAGGAACCCATAGGGGTGGAGGAGGGGTAATACACACCTGGAGGGGGTAGATCTGGGACCCATAGGGGTGGAGGAGGGGTAATACACACCTGGAAGGGGTAGATGTGGAACCCATAGGGGTGGAGGAGGGGTAATACACACCTGGAAGGGGTAGATGTGGAACCCATAGGGGTGGAGGAGGGGTAATACACACCTGGAAGGGGTAGATATAGAACCCATAGGGGTGGAGGAGGGGTAATACACACCTGGAAGGGGTAGATGTGGGACCCATAGGGGTGGAGGAGGGGTAATACACACCTGGAAGGGGTAGATAAGGAACCCATAGGGGTGGAGGAGGGGTAATACACACCTGGAAGGGGTAGATATAGAACCCATAGGGGTGGAGGAGGGGTAATACACACCTGGAAGGGGTAGATATGGGACCCATAGGGGTGGAGGAGGGGTAATACACACCTGGAAGGGGTAGATGTGGGACCCATAGGGGTGGAGGAGGGGTAATACACACCTGGAAGGGGTAGATGTGGGACCCATAGGGGTGGAGGAGGGGTAATACACACCTGGAAGGGGTAGATAAGGGACCCATAGGGGTGGAGGAGGGGTAATACACACCTGGAAGGGGTAGATAAGGGACCCATAGGGGTGGAGGAGGGGTGATACACACCTGGAAGGGGTAGATAAGGGACCCATAGGGGTGGAGGAGGGGTGATACACACCTGGAAGGGGTAGATGTGGAACCCATAGGGGTGGAGGAGGGGTAATACACACCTGGAAGGGGTAGATAAGGAACCCATAGGGGTGGAGGAGGGGTAATACACACCTGGAAGGGGTAGATGTGGAACCCATAGGGGTGGAGGAGGGGTAATACACACCTGGAAGGGGTAGATAAGGAACCCATAGGGGTGGAGGAGGGGTAATACACACCTGGAAGGGGTAGATGTGGAACCCATAGGGGTGGAGGAGGGGTAATACACACCTGGAAGGGGTAGATAAGGAACCCATAGGGGTGGAGCGCCCCCTGCAGTCTCTCTCGGATCTCCACGTGCTCTTCTTCTTCTTCTTCCATCTCTTTTTCGATACAGGTCAGAAGGGGGCGTGGCGGAGGTGTACGAGGAGGGGCGGAGTTACCATCCTTAGGTCCGTCCAGTGTCATATCCCGGCATCCCCCGCGTCGGCCGTTACAGCTCCGTCACCCAGGAAACGCAGGAAGAAAGCGACCAATCAAGAGACAGTATAGAGGTTACTCGGCACTAGCGGGCCAATCAGGAGAGAGGACACGGTGTAAGTAACTCTGCCAAGCGAATTAGGAGAGAGGACGCTGGGGGAGGTTCGCCGGTTGGAGGCCAATTAGGCGAGAGAGCTCGGAGCACACAGACTGCGGGAACCAATCAGAGAGGGAAAAGAAAGTGAGAGCAGCCAATCAGGAGAGAGCTGGGAGAGAAACACTGAGGAACGGATAAGAGGTGCTCTGCCATCCTCATCCCTGACTTCATCCTCCTCCCTGACTTCATCCTCATCCTCACCCCTGACTTCATCCTCATCCCTGACTTCATCCTCATCCTCACCCCTGACTTCATCCTCACCCCTGACTTCATCCTCACCCCTGACTTCATCCTCATCCTCGACTTCATCCTCACCCCTGACTTCATCCTCATCCTCGACTTCATCCTCACCCCTGACTTCATCCTCATCCTTCTCTGTGATTGGATTGTCTCCTCTGTCATTCTCTCTTACATGGTGTTCCCTCTACAGGTATATATTGGGGACACAGCCCCCCTCCCCTGTGATCTGTTTTCCTTCTCTGTCAGGTGATTGGAGGACACCATGAGTTGGGACCGGCAGGTGGGCTCCGTCCTCACCGCCATGGACGACAACGTGGCCAAGATCAAGGTAGGAAGAACGATCGACTCCATCCTGGGGGTCCACCGCCCCTCCCCCTTCATCCTGGGGGTCCACCGCCCCTCCCCCTTCATCCTGGGGGTCCACCGCCCCTCCCCCTTCATCCTGGGGGTCCACCGCCCCTCCCCCTTCATCCTGGGGGTCCACCGCCCCCTCCCCCTTCATCCTGGGGGTCCACCGCCCCTCCCCCTCGATCCTGGGGGTCCACCGCCCCTCCCCCTCGATCCTGGGGGTCCACCGCCCTCCCCCTCAATCCTGGGGGTCCACCGCCCTCCCCCTCGATCCTGGGGGTCCACCGCCCTCCCCCTCGATCCTGGGGGTCCACCGCCCTCCCCCTCGATCCTGGGGGTCCACCGCCCTCCCCCCTCTATCCTGGGGGGTCCACCGCCCTCCCCCCTCTATCCTGGGGGGTCCACCGCCCTCCCCCCTCTATCCTGGGGGGTCCACCGCCCTCCCCCCTCTATCCTGGGGGGTCCACCACCCTCCCCCCTCTATCCTGGGGGGTCCACTGCCCTCCCCCTCGATCCTGGGGGTCCACCGCCCTCCCCCTCTATCCTGGGGGGTCCACTGCCCTCCCCCTCGATCCTGGGGGTCCACCGCCCTCCCCCTCGATCCTGGGGGGTCCACCGCCCTCCCCCTCGATCCTGGGGGGTCCACCGCCCTCCCCCTCGATCCTGGGGGTCCACCGCCCTCCCCCTCGATCCTGAGGGTCCACCGCCCTCCCCCCTCGATCCTGGGGGTCCACCGCCCTCCCCCCCTCCATCCTGAGGGTCCATTTCCCCTCCCCCTCCATCCTGGGGGGCCACACCCTCTCCCTCCATCCTCCCCCCTTCATCCTGGGGCTCCACCCCCTCCCTCTCCATCCTGGGGGGGTCCGCCGCCCTCCCCCCTTGATCCTGGGGGGGTCCGCCGCCCTCCCCCCTTGATCCTGGGGGGTCCACCGCCCTCCCCCTCGATCCTGGGGGGTCCACCCCCTCCCTCTCCATCCTGGGGGTCCACCGCCCTCCATCCTTAGGGTCCATTACCCCTCCCCCCTTCATCCTGGGGCTCCCCCCTCCCCCCTTCATCCTGGGGCTCCCCCCCTCCCCCCTCTATCCTGGGGTATCCACCGCCCTCCCCCCTCTATCCTGGGGTGTCCACCCCCTCCCCCTCCATCCTGTGGCTCCACCGCCCCCCCTTCATCCTGGGGCTCCACCCCCTCCCCCTCCATCTTGGGGCTTCACCCCCTCCCCCCTCGATCCTGGGGGGTCCACAGCCCTCCCCCCTCGATCCTGGGGGGTCCGCAGCCCTCCCCCTCCATCCTGGGGCTTCACCCCCTTCCTCCTCCATCCTGGGGGGTCCGCTGCCCTCGATCCTGGGGGGTCCGCCGCCCTCCCCCCTCGATCCTGGGGGGTCCACCGCCCTCCCCCTCCATCCTGGGGCTTCACCCCTTCCTCCTCCATCCTGGGGGGTCCGCTGCCCTCGATCCTGGGGGTCCACCGCTCCTCCCCCCCCTCCATCCTGGGGTTCCACCACCTCCTCCATCCTGGGGGTCCACCACCCTCCCCCCTTCATATCCTTGGGGACCACCGCATCCCCTATCCTTCCTGGGGATCCAAAAACGGGGGAAGAGAGGAATTCTAGGGACTTTGAGGAAGCCAGGACCTGGTAAGGTCGCGTATTTCCATCCCTACGGGCACTATCCCATAATTACGAATGCATTTAACTCAATTGTGGTTGAACTATGGAGTTTTATTATGGATCTACTTATGGTTGTATATCATTACATGTACCATCTAGTCTTTTTTATTATTTTATTATATTATATTGTCCAATTTGTACCAATGATCGCAATTGAGATATATGTGCCGTTAATTTATGGTCATTTATCCCTTACCTTTTACCTGATATTATCATTGATATCTATGACTGTTAACAATGTATATCAAATAAAATTCCTTTGTTCAACTTTATAATTTATGTGCTACCTAGTGCTTCATTTAAAGTCCCACCTTCCCCATTTTTTTCATCCTGGGGATCCACCCCTCCCTCTCCATCCTGGGGGGTCCACTGCCCTCCCCCTCCATCCTGGGGGGTCCACTGCCCTCCCCCTCCATCCTGGGGGGTCCACTGCCCTCCCCCTCCATCCTGGGGGGTCCACTGCCCTCCCCCTCCATCCTGGGGGGTCCACCCCACTCCCCCTCCATCCTGGGGGTCCACCCCACTCTACCTCCATCCTGGGGGTCCACCCCCCTTTTCCTCCATCCTGGGGGTCTATACATGCAACACCCCTCCCCTATAGGGGTTTATGGCTGTAAGGCCCCTCCCTCTTCATTATGGGAGTCCATAGCTGTACAGCTCCCCCCACCTTTTGCTCCTTTAGGGGGGTCCACAACTGTAACACCCCACTTCCCCTCCACCATGGAAGTCCAGGTTACACCTCTTCCTTGCCAGAGGTCCCCGGTTGATTTTTTTGGGGGGTTAATTTGTCTCTTCTTCTTCATTGCAGGACAGACTGTACAGCCGGGCGGAGCTAAGTAAAGGTAAGTCTGGTGGGTGGTCCCCCCGGGGGTCATACTGTGAGTGGCGGCAGTGTCATTCTGTGTGAGCGGCTGTGGAGGAGACACAAGATGTGTATGAGGAGCCTCCAAGCAGGAAGTGTAATCTCCCACAGGGTCAGAGGTCACAGGTCACAGTAAGGACTCGGTTATCGTTGGGGATCAGAGGTTTGATGCCGGTTATTGTTGGAGGTGGGAGGTTTGATGCCGGTTATTGTTGGAGGTGGGAGGTTTGATGTCGGTTATTGTTGGAGGTGGGAGGTTTGATGTCGGTTATTGTTGGAGGTGGGAGGTTTGATGTCGGTTATTGTTGGAGGTCGGAGGTTTGATTTCGGTTATTGTTGAATTACTTCAGTTTTCAGCTCATTTTTCTTCTATCGCTGTTTACAGGAAATTATCACTTTGATTCACCACAGTTGCTGCGACCTCTGTACGAGGACACCCCCCCTAAACCCGCCTCTCCGTGTGTACCGCCCACATACAGCTTAGCGCCGGCGGTCTCCTCAGAAGACATGGTGACCCTAAGCAGCCAGCTGCTGTCCCAAGCCAAGGTACGTGACCGACCCTTTTGTCATAAGCTACATGTATAGGACATGGGAGGTTTGGTGTGATATGATGGGTTGGGGAGGTTAGGTGGTATGAGGAGGTCAGGTAGGGTTGGGTGTGGGGAGGTCAGGTAGGGTTGGGTGTGGGGAGGTCAGGTAGGGTTGGGTGTGGGGAGGTCAGGTAGGGTTGGGTGTGGGGAGGTCAGGAAGGGTTGGGTGTGGGGAGGTCAGGAAGGGTTGGGTGTGGGGAGGTCAGGAAGGGTTGGGTGTGGGGAGGTCAGGAAGGGTTGGGTGTGGGGAGGTCAGGAAGGGTTGGGTGTGGGGAGGTCAGGTAGGGTTGGGTGTGGGGAGGTCAGGAAGGGGTAGGGTTGGGTGTGGGGAGGTCAGGAAGGGGTAGGGTTGGGTGTGGGGAGGTCAGGAAGGGGTAGGGTTGGGTGTGGGGAGGTCAGGGAGGGTTAGGGTTGGGTGTGGGGAGGTCAGGAAGGGTTGGGTGTGGGGAGGTCAGGAAGGGTTGGGTGTGGGGAGGTCAGGAAGGGTTGGGTGTGGGGAGGTCAGGAAGGGTTGGGTGTGGGGAGGTCAGGAAGGGTTGGGTGTGGGGAGGTCAGGAAGGGTTAGGGTTGGGTGTGGGGAGGTCAGGTAGGGTTGGGTGTGGGGAGGTCAGGTAGGGTTGGGTGTGGGGAGGTCAGGAAGGGTTAGGGTTGGGTGTGGGGAGGTCAGGAAGGGTTGGGTGTGGGGAGGTTGGGTAGGGTTGGGTGTGGGGAGGTCAGGAAGGGTTGGGTGTGGGGAGGTCAGGAAGGGTTGGGTGTGGGGAGGTCAGGAAGGGTTGGGTGTGGGGAGGTCAGGAAGGGTTGGGTGTGGGGAGGTCAGGAAGGGTTGGGTGTGGGGAGGTCAGGAAGGGTTAGGGTTGGGTGTGGGGAGGTCAGGAAGGGTTAGGGTTGGGTGTGGGGAGGTCAGGTAGGGTTGGGTGTGGGGAGGTCAGGTAGGGTTGGGTGTGGGGAGGTCAGGTAGGGTTGGGTGTGGGGAGGTCAGGAAGGGTTAGGGTTGGGTGTGGGGAGGTCAGGAAGGGTTGGGTGTGGGGAGGTCAGGTAGGGTTGGGTGTGGGGAGGTCAGGTAGGGTTGGGTGTGGGGAGGTCAGGAAGGGTTGGGTGTGGGGAGGTCAGGAAGGGTTGGGTGTGGGGAGGTCGGGAGTTTGGAAGGTAAGCAGTGGCTGAAATTTCCTAAAGTATGTTGTTTAAGCCTTCATTATAGGCTTTCTCTCCCACAGATGATCACCTCCCTGCACCAAGCGATCGGACGTCTAGAACGAGACCGCGACCACCATGTGCAGAGGATACAGAGCCTGGAAGGTGAGCGGTCAGGATCTGTGCTGTGATTGATCTAATTAAGAGAAAGGCATGATGTGTAAGGAGCCATTAGTGGTAGCAACCAATCGGGGTTCAACTTTCAGATGTGGTCATCTGCAGATCCTCATTGGACAGCCTGATATATGAGATGTGTGGCACTTAATCTCAGGTTATTGTATTGGGACCAATATTTAGTATGCTTATAATAATGAAAATAGAAAAGTGTAGTGCTTGTGGGTATAAATCACTGATAGTGAAATATGTTTCATATCAATAGATATGTACAAATGTGAAGAAAAAACGTGACGAAACAATGAGAGAATATATATATATATATATATATATATATATATATATATATATATATTGTGACTATAACATGATAAAGTCCAAATCCTGTTGAACAAAATAAGATCATAAATAGAAGTCCACTGAAATGACTGAAGTGTTATCCTTTGTGATGAATGGTGAAAGTGATGTGAATGTAATGATGACTGTATAACACGGCAGGTAACAGGCAACAGATGTACATTCACCAAATGGAAAGTAATGGATGGGTACTTCTTACTGGACACGGTGGGCACACCTGTCGTACGAGAGTGGCCCAATCAGGCATGTGTTTTTACCGAAAGTCAAATGCTCATCTATGCTCCCAACTTGAAGAAGTCCTTCCAAGGACAGGCGTTGTATCGATCGGCCAATCCGGATCAAGGTATAGTGACCAGATATCCGAAAACTCAGGCAGATCTTCCAAAGGAAATGTGAACGGGACCTCAGGAAGAGGTCAATGAGTGTATGAGTGACACACATGATCACACAGTGCCACACCCAGACCATAAAAGAGAAAGAAAAGAAGGGAGGGCTCCATATGGTGCAGGTCATAAAAAATAAAATATTTTAATCTAATATATAAAAAATGCTTACAAAATATCAAAATAACAGCATAAAAAGTGATCACTGAAAGAGTAAAAGCAATATGGGAAGCATGTATAGCAATGCCTACGCGTTTCGACCTAGTGGTCTTCAACTGGGGCATAACATTGCACCCCCACATTGCTTATATATATATATATATATATATATATATATATATATATATATATATATATATATATAGCTAACTAATGTAATTGCCCATAAGATGCGAATGAACGCCCTCTGACTCAAAACCGGAAGTTAGAGCCCCGGAGTGAGTTCCGTGCCTCATTATGGGAACCAATCCATGTCAAATTAAAGTGGATGCGTGCTTTTCCTGCCACAATCGGGCGTGGGCTGTGGGGGAATCTATTTGCATTCCACCACTCACTCCTGATATTCAAAGTACACCATCCCATGAATGGCTGGATGATGGTAATGCAGTACCTGGGGGCGTGTAAGCCATCCACATGTGATCGAATGGTCCAATGACATCCGAGGCCAGACACATGACCTCTCCCTAGTCATGGTGGCGACACATAAATCACGGCGTAATGACGTCACTCCACATGTCGCGCTCAATCTAAGCATCGTGATCTCCATGACTCAAGGCTCCGAACGTCCCAACGCACACCACGTTGGAAACGAGCGGAGCACATGACCGCCACGTGACACACAAGCCCGACCCAGTCAGCGTCACCGCACATCATAGCGTCACAACGTGTAGAGATGCAGCAATAAGCTCACAACTGACACAATAAGGTGGGGACTGCCTCATTATGGATGGTCAACCAGCCTGACAATGGGAGGAACATATGTGGACCACCTAGGTTTGGGGACAACATAGTAACTCCATATGTGTTTTAAATGAAAATGATATATAAACAACCCATGTATCAAGGCATATGATGTCTACATATATATAATAACATGGAGGATGAATATTTGGTGAATCTGTTGCCTGTTACCTGCCGTGTTATACAGTCATCATTACATTCACATCACTTTCACCATTCATCACAAAGGATAACACTTCAGTCATTTCAGTGGACTTCTATTTATGATCTTCTTATTTTGTTTTTGTTCAACAGGATTTGGACTTTATCATGTTATAGTCACTATATATCATTGTTTCATCACGTTGTATTTTCATTTTTTCTTCATATTTGTACATATCTATTGATATGAAACATATTTCACTATCACAGTGATTTATACCCACAAGCGCTACACTTTTCTATTTTCACTTACCTTGGACTTTGTTCTAGTGTTAGCAGCTGTATACATTTAATTATTTTTGTTTATTTTGGGGTTTAGCACAGCAATTTTTCACATATTTTCACTGCTTATAATAATTTCTAGCTCTCTTGGCCCCTCCTTCAATGCTCACCTCTAGGACTTCTCCAGATCCTCTCCCATCCTCTGGAACTCCTCACCCCAATCTGTCCGACTAGCTTAGCTCCTTCTCTGTCCACCTTTAGGTATTCCCTAAAAAAAAAACTTCTGTCTTCATGGAAGCCTATCCCTCCTCCACCTAACAGCTGAACTTTTACTTCATCAATCTACTTCTCCTCTCACAGTTATTACCTTTTTGTTCCTCTCGCCCCTCACTATTAGACTCTTAACGCTTTAAGGAGCAGAACCCTCCTAACCCTTTTGTATTGCCACTGCCCTGTCTCCCTTCATAATGTAAAGCACTGTACACACTGTGGACACTATATAAACCCTGTATAAGAATTTAGTAAAAGTGGAAAGAGATCCAGTGGAAGTCTGGGGCCCCTCTAGTCCATCAGTTGCCTGTTCCCTCCAACTCACCATTTCATGTATTTTGCAGAGGAGGTGCGCCGGCTGGCCGCTGTGCGGGGAGACGTGACGGAGTCACTACTGGACAGGCGGGTGGAAGGGCTGAGACAGGAGATGTCGTGTGAACTGCGCCACCTCCAGGACATGGTGAGAGACCCGCCGCGGGTTGCCAGCCCATCCCTGCGATCCGCAAGCAGCATCCTACAGGAGGTCAATGAGCAGTAAGTTTGGAACACACATCAGTAGGATGTCAGAGCTTGCTTTTCTTCTTCTTCCTTCCTCTCTACCCTCACGCTTCTCCTCTCTTCCTTCTCTATTCCTCTCTTCCTTCTCTATTCCTCTTCCTTCTCTATTCCTCTCTTCCTTCTCTATTCTTCTCTTCCTTCTCTATTCCTCTCTTCCTTCCCTCTTCAGAAGCTTCTCTCTTTCTGTCTTCCTTTCCCATTCTCTTTTCCTTCCCTCTTCCACTCTTTCTTCCCTCTTTCTTCCCTCTTCCTGTCTTTTTCTTCC
The DNA here is from genome assembly GCA_037953035.1 of Aquarana catesbeiana. Taxonomy (NCBI): domain Eukaryota; kingdom Metazoa; phylum Chordata; class Amphibia; order Anura; family Ranidae; genus Aquarana; species Aquarana catesbeiana. The sequence continues at coordinate 32,089 of JBBHAA010003506.1, read as the reverse complement.
CTCCCTCTTTCTCTTTCTTCCCTTTCTTCCTTCCCTCTCTTCCTCCCCTCTTCCTCTCTTTCTTCCCTCCTTTCTTCCCTCCTTTCTTCTCTCTTCCTTCCCTCCTTTCTTCCCTCTTCCTCTCTCTTTCTTCCTCTCTTTCTTTCTTCCCTCTTTCTTCCCTCTTCCTCTCTCTTTCTTCCCCTTCCTCCCCTCTTTCCTCTCTTGCTTCTCTCTTTCTGTCTTCCTTTCCCATTCTCTTTTCCTTCCCTCTTCCCTCTTCCTCTCTTTCTTCCCTCTTCCTCTCTTTCTTCCCTCTTCCTCTCTTTCTTCCCTCTTCCTCTCTTTCTCTTTCTTCCCTTTCTTCCTTCCCTCTCTTCCTCCCCTCTTCCTCTTTCTTCACTCTTCCTTTCTTTCTTCCTCTCTTTCTTCCCTCTTCCTTCCCCTCTTTCTTCCCCTCTTTCTTCCCCTCTTTCTTCCCTCTTCCTTCCTCTCTTTCTTCCCTCTTCCTTCCTCTCTTTCTTCCCTCTTCCTTCCTCTCTTTCTTCCCTCTTCCTCCCTTCCTCCCTTCCTCCCTTCCTTCCTTCCTTCCTCTCTCTTTCTTCCCTCTTCCCCTTTCCTCCTTCCTCTCTCTTTCTTCCCTCTTCCCCTTTCCTCCTTCCTCTCTCTTTCTTCCCTCTTCCCCTTTCCTCCTTCCTCTCTCTTTCTTCCCTCTTCCCCTTTCCTCCTTCCTCTCTCTTTCTTCCCTCTTCCCCTTTCCTCCTTCCTCTCTCTTTCTTCCCTCTTCCCCTTTCCTCCTTCCTCTCTCTTTCTTCCCTCTTCCCCTTCCCTCTTCCTCTATCTTTCTTCCCTCTTCCCCTTCCCTCTTCTCCTCCTTCCCTCTTTCCTCTCTTTCTTCTCTTTCTTCCCCTTCCTCCCCTCTTTCCTCTCTTTCTTCCCCTTCCTCCCCTCTTTCCTCTCTTTCTTCCCCTTCCTTCCCCTTCCTTCCCTCTTTCCTCTCTTCCTTTCTTCCCCTTCCTTCCCTCTTTCCTCTCTTCCTTCCCTCTTTCCTCTCTTCCTTCCCTCTTTCCTCTCTTCCTTCCCTCTTTCCTCTCTTCCTTCCCTCTTTTTTCTCTCTCTCTCTCTCTCTCTCTCTCTCTCTCTCTCTCTCTCTCTCTCTCTCTCTCTCTCTCTCTCTCTCTCTCTCTCTCTCTCTAATTGGCAGCTGATGAGAGATTGAAGAGACCACAAGCTTCTTTGTTTTGTTTTATTTATTAAAGTAAAGGCGTCTGTCTGTGTTGCCCACACTGACCAACCACAAACTCTCATGTAAATTTTAGGAGGGACGTGCCTTCCCTCCCGCCGTTCCCCGGTGGTGTCTGCCTTCCCTCCCGCCGTTCCCCGGTGGTGTCTGCCTTCCCTCCCGCCGTTCCCCGGTGGTGTCTGCCTTCCCTCCCGCCGTTCCCCGGTGGTGTCTGCCTTCCCTCCCGCCGCTCCCCGGTGGTGTCTGCCTTCCCTCCCGCCGCTCCCCGGTGGTGTCTGCCTTCCCTCCCGCCGCTCCCTGGTGGTGTCTGCCTTCCCTCCCGCCGCTCCCCGGTGGTGTCTGCCTTCCCTCCCGCCGCTCCCCGGTGGTGTCTGCCTTCCCTCCCGCCGTTCCCCGGTGGTGTCTGCCTTCCCTCCCGCCGTTCCCCGGTGGTGTCTACCTTCCCTCCCGCCGTTCCCCGGTGGTGTCTGCCTTCCCTCCCGCCGTTCCCCAGGGGTGTCTGCCTTCCCTCCCGCCGCTCCCCGGTGGTGTCTGCCTTCCCTCCCGCCGCTCCCCGGTGGTGTCTGCCTTCCCTCCCGCCGCTCCCCGGTGGTGTCTGCCTTCCCTCCCGCCGCTCCCCGGTGGTGTCTGCCTTCCCTCTGGAATTATGACATGCGCCCCTCCGTTGCTTTATTGTGGCATTCTTGTGTTTTGCAGTAAGCGGCTCCTTTGGAAGGAATATGAAAGTCTGCGCAGAGACACCGACTATCTGCACCAGAGATTACGTGAGTGTCGTCTGATGAGACTCTTGTGAGGGGTGGAGCTTGTTTGGTGGCCGGTTCTCTGTATCAGCTGGCTCATTCATTGGTTATTTCTCCCACCAGGGCGGCAAGAGGATGACATTCTGCGGCAGATTTCAGATGGACAAGAGATGAAAAGAGCGCAAGAAAGGAACGCCTGTGTGAGTGTGTGGGGGGGGGGGCGCATTGTGGGGAAAATTCACCAACATTTATGGTGTGAAATGAAAGTGTTTCTATAGGAAAAAACAAAAATGTAATATAGTACAGCTTACCGGTTCTTAGATGTGGTGGCTGCATTCCTTTTCTTTTTTCAGACTTCTTTTCCTTTTATTTTGATTTAGTCATCCTGCCAGTAACACTTCCTGTCCTAAGGTGACAACACTCACTGCACTGTATGGAGTCACACTAGGCTGCTCTCCTGATTTGGACTACAAACACCTCCTCACATCTTCTGGGTCAGGCAAGAAGGGGCTTATTAGTGTATTACGTCAGAAAACAACCGTGAGATGCCGGGAATCAAAACCATTGCTGGTTGTAATTTAAAGTTTAAGCTGCACACCATCTCCTTTTTATTTATTTTTTATTTCCTTTTGCAATAAACTTTATTAATATCAGACAAATGTGCAAAAAAAAAAAAAGAAAAAGCAATCAGGGTCACGCGCCTCTGACTGACAATATGGGTGTAAGACCATACTGTGGCCGAAAAATTATACGATTGACCCTGCTGGCTTTTCTGGTACTAATAAAGTTTATTGTGAAATGAAAAAAACTGATGGGGGGAGATCCCAGAAAGATGAGGAACACACGGCCGATCGCTGCCATTTGTGAATATTTTGTTGGTTATGTTATAATCTGGGTACATCTGTGCTGGAAAATCTCCAATAACAATTGGTCTTTGTGTTGCGCAGGCTCTGGAGGGGTTACTGAGCACCCATCAGATGCAGACGCAGGAGCTGAACAGAACGCGGTCAGACACGCAGATCGTTCAGAGAGATCTACTGCAGATCAGGTAGCTGTGTAAAATCATCTTTCCTGTGTAGAGGGAAAAGTTCTTTTCACTTCAAAAATGAATTTTTTTTTAAGTATATTCGATATATTGGACTTCGCATTACTAGTGTGGGCAGGTTGATTTTTTTTTTTTCTTACATCCCCTTTACATCAGGTGTCCTCCCCATTAGAGTCCCCCCTTACATCAGGTATCCCTATATATCAGTTATCCCATCACAATGCCCCCTGTGTACTCCCGGCCCTCCTGGAATGAAGGCAGCGTCTCCTTCCTCTCTCCAGTCATGTGATAAGTCACATGACAAGGGGAGAGAGGAAGGACAGTTTGCCTTCATTCCTCAGTGCCTGAGATGAGTTCTCAGTGTCGGCTGTCTATCGCCCCCTGCAGGCTGGAGGGGGGAGAAAGCCTAATCCTTCCTCCACCAACTGTCAGCAGCTGCTCCTTGTGACAAGAATAAAGTAGAGATCACCCCCATCAGTGAGGAGCGGCATCCAGGAGTGCACCCCCCCCCCCCCCCCCCCTCAACACAGCCTCGCTTGGCCCCGCCCTTGTGCCAGCCCTGGGGGGGGGGGGGGTTCAATAGAAAATGAGATGAGTTTGTCGCTTTTTGTTCTCTGCATCAGAAATTTAAAAAAAAAATTGGCGATTTTGAAAGCCGGGATTTCATGATTTCCTGGTCTGTCTGCAGGTCAGCGATTGGAGATCTGAAGGAAGAGGTGAGAATTCTGGAAGGAAAAGTCTCTGTGAGACCCGCCAAAGCAGACCGAGCGGGTGAGTGCAATACTGAAATCTGGGAGACTTATCAATGTGGGTGTACACCCCGTTCCCAAATCTGGGGGGACCCTCCATGATGGAAATGGCTGTAACAGAAGGTTGGGGGTCAGAAATATACATGAAAAAAAATGCAGAAGGCCTTTTAAAGGGTGAAATGTTGAGGGCGGAGTCACCCTCTGGCTTCTTTAAAGTGTTTCTCCCGCCAAAAACAAACATTTATATGTACAGATATATTCTGTCCGCCTTCTTCCTTCATTCATATCCCTGAACTATTCCCAGTTCATCCTGCCAGTTTACAGGAGAGAGCTGAATTTCCCCTGGAGGGCCGACAACGCTTTCTAGCAGCCACTAAAATCACCTTGGCGTTGTCGGTGCTTCCCTCATTTGCTGCAGTGATTAGAAACTCCGCCCACTTCAGCGTTGGCACTTCCCTCATTTATTGCAATGAGGAAGTCCCCGCCCACCTCATTATTGTCAGTGCTCCCCCCCCCCCCCCCCCCCCAATTATTGCAATGAGTTAAGATCCAAACCCGCCTCAAATTTGCACGTTCCTCTTTCAGTGTAATGATCCAAGTCCTCGCCTTCCTTGGTGGCATTTCACTTCCCTCGTTTATTGCAATGATTCCTCCCCACCTCATTGTTATCACCACATTCTATATTCATTGCAGTAATTAAAAATTAAATTCTGCATTTCAAGTCCCCGCCCACCTCAACATTGTTGGGTCTTCCCTCATTCATTGCAATGATCCAAGTCCCCGCCCACCTCAACATTGTCGGGTCTTCCCTCATTCATTGCAATGATCCAAGTCCCCGCCCACCTCAACATTGTTGGGTCTTCCCTCATTCATTGCAATGATCCAAGTCCCCGCCCACCTCAACATTGTCAGGTCTTCCCTCATTCATTGCAATGATCCAAGTCCCCGCCCACCTCAACATTGTCAGGTCTTCCCTCATTCATTGCAATGATCAAGGTCCCCGCCCACCTCAACATTGTCAGGTCTTCCCTCATGCATTGCAATGATCCAGGTCCCCGCCCACCTCAACATTGTCAGGTCTTCCCTCATTCATTGCAATGATCCAGGTCCCCGCCCACCTCAACATTGTCGGGTCTTCCCTCATTCATTGCAATGATCCAGGTCCCCGCCCACCTCAACATTGTCGGGTCTTCCCTCATTCATTGCAATGGTTTTTCGGCTCCTCCATGTCTTTATATCCGAGTCGAAGGTATTTCCACAGCGATTAGGAAACTATTTCACAAAGAAAGTGACAAAGCTGCTTCTGAACTGCATGTATGTATTATGCATTCCCTACTACCTTCATGTTTTATATACATGACATCAAGATAGGGAGGAGCCAAACAGCTAAATATACACTGAAAACAGAAATATATACAATAATGATTTCAGGTAGATGATGCCCTCCCGCATACCTACAGCGGGTACCCTACATCCCTGCAGGTACAGAATTTGGAGCTGATCTTAGGCTGGATTCACATCTATGGCATTTTTAGTGCTTTTCGCATTTTGCAGATTTGCACTACAGAACGTCTTCCATAGAAAACCATGTTAAATGGACTGTAGTGTAAATCTACAAAATGCAAAAAGCACTAAAAATGCCATAAATGTGAATCCAGCCTTTAGAGGTCTGTAGTTCATGTATTGGGGGTGATCTGAGGTCTGTAGTTCATGTATTGGGTGATCTGAGGTCTGTAGTTCATGTATTGGGGGTGATCTGAGGTCTGTAGTTCATGTATTGGGTGATCTGAGGTCTGTAGTTCATGTATTGGGGGTGATCTGAGGTCTGTAGTTCATGTATTGGATGATCTGAGGTCTGTAGTTCATGTATTGGTGATGATCTGAGGTCTGTAGTTCATGTATTGGGATGATCTGAGGTCTGTAGTTCATGTATTGGGGATGATCTGAGGTCTGTAGTTCATGTATTGGGATGATCTGAGGTCTGTAGTTCATGTATTGGGGTGATCTGAGGTCTGTAGTTCATGTATTGGGGGTGATCTGAGGTCTGTAGTTCATGTATTGGGATGATCTGAGGTCTGTAGTTCATGTATTGGGGATGATCTGAGGTCTGTAGTTCATGTATTGGATGATCTGAGGTCTGTAGTTCATGTATTGGATGATCTGAGGTCTGTAGTTCATGTATTGGATGATCTGAGGTCTGTAGTTCATGTATTGGATGATCTGAGGTCTGTAGTTCATGTATTGGGATGATCTGAGGTCTGTAGTTCATGTATTGGGGGTGATTTGAGGTCTGTAGTTCATGTATTGGGATGATTTGAGGTCTGTAGTTCATGTATTGGGGGTGATCTGAGGTCTGTAGTTCATGTATTGGGGGTGATCTGAGGTCTGTAGTTCATGTATTGGGATGATTTGAGGTCTGTAGTTCATGTATTGGGGGTGATCTGAGGTCTGTAGTTCATGTATTGGGATGATCTGAGGTCTGTAGTTCATGTATTGGGATGATTTGAGGTCTGTAGTTCATGTATTGGGGGTGATCTGAGGTCTGTAGTTCATGTATTGGGGGTGATCTGAGGTCTGTAGTTCATGTATTGGGATGATCTGAGGTCTGTAGTTCATGTATTGGGATGATCTGAGGTCTGTAGTTCATGTATTGGATGATCTGAGGTCTGTAGTTCATGTATTGGGATGATCTGAGGTCTGTAGTTCATGTATTGGGATGATTTGAGGTCTGTAGTTCATGTATTGGGGGTGATCTGAGGTCTGTAGTTCATGTATTGGGATGATTTGAGGTCTGTAGTTCATGTATTGGGGGTGATCTGAGGTCTGTAGTTCATGTATTGGGGGTGATCTGAGGTCTGTAGTTCATGTATTGGGATGATTTGAGGTCTGTAGTTCATGTATTGGGGGTGATCTGAGGTCTGTAGTTCATGTATTGGGGGTGATCTGAGGTCTGTAGTTCATGTATTGGGGGTGATCTGAGGTCTGTAGTTCATGTATTGGGGGTGATCTGAGGTCTGTAGTTCATGTATTGGGATGATTTGAGGTCTGTAGTTCATGTATTGGGGGTGATCTGAGGTCTGTAGTTCATGTATTGGGATGATCTGAGGTCTGTAGTTCATGTATTGGGATGATTTGAGGTCTGTAGTTCATGTATTGGGGGTGATCTGAGGTCTGTAGTTCATGTATTGGATGATCTGAGGTCTGTAGTTCATGTATTGGATGATCTGAGGTCTGTAGTTCATGTATTGGGATGATCTGAGGTCTGTAGTTCATGTATTGGATGATCTGAGGTCTGTAGTTCATGTATTGGGGGTGATCTGAGGTCTGTAGTTCATGTATTGGGGGTGATCTGAGGTCTGTAGTTCATGTATTGGGGATGATCTGAGGTCTGTAGTTCATGTATTGGGGGTGATCTGAGGTCTGTAGTTCATGTATTGGATGATCTGAGGTCTGTAGTTCATGTATTGGGGGTGATCTGAGGTCTGTAGTTCATGTATTGGATGATCTGAGGTCTGTAGTTCATGTATTGGGGGTGATCTGAGGTCTGTAGTTCATGTATTGGGGATGATCTGAGGTCTGTAGTTCATGTATTGGGGGTGATCTGAGGTCTGTAGTTCATGTATTGGGATGATCTGAGGTCTGTAGTTCATGTATTGGGGGTGATCTGAGGTCTGTAGTTCATGTATTGGGGATGATCTGAGGTCTGTAGTTCATGTATTGGGGGTGATCTGAGGTCTGTAGTTCATGTATTGGGGATGATCTGAGGTCTGTAGTTCATGTATTGGGGATGATCTGAGGTCTGTAGTTCATGTATTGGGGGTGATCTGAGGTCTGTAGTTCATGTATTGGATGATCTGAGGTCTGTAGTTCATGTATTGGGGTGATCTGAGGTCTGTAGTTCATGTATTGGGATGATCTGAGGTCTGTAGTTCATGTATTGGATGATCTGAGGTCTGTAGTTCATGTATTGGGGATGATCTGAGGTCTGTAGTTCATGTATTGGGGGTGATCTGAGGTCTGTAGTTCATGTATTGGGGCTGATCTGAGGTCTGTAGTTCATGTATTGGATGATCTGAGGTCTGTAGTTCATGTATTGGATGATCTGAGGTCTGTAGTTCATGTATTGGATGATCTGAGGTCTGTAGTTCATGTATTGGGGATGATCTGAGGTCTGTAGTTCATGTATTGGATGATCTGAGGTCTGTAGTTCATGTATTGGGATGATCTGAGGTCTGTAGTTCATGTATTGGGGATGATCTGAGATCTGTAGTTCATGTATTGGGGGTGATCTGAGGTCTGTAGTTCATGTATTGGGATGATCTGAGGTCTGTAGTTCATGTATTGGGGATGATCTGAGGTCTGTAGTTCATGTATTGGGGATGATCTGAGGTCTGTAGTTCATGTATTGGGATGATCTGAGGTCTGTAGTTCATGTATTGGGATGATCTGAGATCTGTAGTTCATGTATTGGGGATGATCTGAGGTCTGTAGTTCATGTATTGGGATGATCTGAGGTCTGTAGTTCATGTATTGGGGATGATCTGAGGTCTGTAGTTCATGTATTGGGGATGATCTGAGGTCTGTAGTTCATGTATTGGATGATCTGAGGTCTGTAGTTCATGTATTGGATGATCTGAGGTCTGTAGTTCATGTATTGGGGGTGATCTGAGGTCTGTAGTTCATGTATTGGGGGTGATCTGAGGTCTGTAGTTCATGTATTGGGATGATTTGAGGTCTGTAGTTCATGTATTGGGGGTGATCTGAGGTCTGTAGTTCATGTATTGGGATGATCTGAGGTCTGTAGTTCATGTATTGGGGTGATCTGAGGTCTGTAGTTCATGTATTGGGGGTGATCTGAGGTCTGTAGTTCATGTATTGGGATGATCTGAGGTCTGTAGTTCATGTATTGGGGTGATCTGAGGTCTGTAGTTCATGTATTGGGATGATCTGAGGTCTGTAGTTCATGTATTGGGGGTGATCTGAGGTCTGTAGTTCATGTATTGGGGGTGATCTGAGGTCTGTAGTTCATGTATTGGGGGTGATCTGAGGTCTGTAGTTCATGTATTGGGGGTGATCTGAGGTCTGTAGTTCATGTATTGGGGGTGATCTGAGGTCTGTAGTTCATGTATTGGTGATGATCTGAGGTCTGTAGTTCATGTATTGGGGGTGATCTGAGGTCTGTAGTTCATGTATTGGGGGTGATCTGAGATCTGTAGTTCATGTATTGGGGGTGATCTGAGGTCTGTAGTTCATGTATTGGGGGTGATCTGAGGTCTGTAGTTCATGTATTGGTGATGATCTGAGGTCTGTAGTTCATGTATTGGATGATCTGAGGTCTGTAGTTCATGTATTGGGATGATCTGAGGTCTGTAGTTCATGTATTGGGATGATCTGAGGTCTGTAGTTCATGTATTGGATGATCTGAGGTCTGTAGTTCATGTATTGGGATGATCTGAGGTCTGTAGTTCATGTATTGGATGATCTGAGGTCTGTAGTTCATGTATTGGATGATCTGAGGTCTGTAGTTCATGTATTGGGATGATCTGAGGTCTGTAGTTCATGTATTGGTGATGATCTGAGGTCTGTAGTTCATGTATTGGATGATCTGAGGTCTGTAGTTCATGTATTGGGGGTGATCTGAGGTCTGTAGTTCATGTATTGGATGATCTGAGGTCTGTAGTTCATGTATTGGATGATCTGAGGTCTGTAGTTCATGTATTGGGGGTGATCTGAGGTCTGTAGTTCATGTATTGGGATGATCTGAGATCTGTAGTTCATGTATTGGGGATGATCTGAGGTCTGTAGTTCATGTATTGGGGGTGATCTGAGGTCTGTAGTTCATGTATTGGGGGTGATCTGAGATCTGTAGTTCATGTATTGGGGGTGATCTGAGGTCTGTAGTTCATGTATTGGGGGTGATCTGAGGTCTGTAGTTCATGTATTGGATGATCTGAGGTCTGTAGTTCATGTATTGGATGATCTGAGGTCTGTAGTTCATGTATTGGGGGTGATCTGAGGTCTGTAGTTCATGTATTGGGGTGATCTGAGGTCTGTAGTTCATGTATTTGGGTTGAACATGTTTTCTGTAGCAGTTCATCACTTTTTGCACTGATCGATAACTCGCAGTACAACTATGAGTGCAAAAATTGAAACAGAATAAGACTACAGCATACGATCGTTTGTTGGCACATCGGATGTCTGATGCTGGTGATCCTGAGACTGTAATGTGGAGACGATCGCTGACCCGAAGAACTGGTTCTTCATCCATCATCTCCACATTCTCCTCTGATATCAAAGTTCTGATATTTCCCATGTCAGTAAACCACTAAACTCTCTGTATCTGGTGATCGATTGGTTATCAGAGATCAGACGGCCATTGGAACGTGATATCTCTATATTATCCTATATATATATATATATATATATATATATATATATATATACTGATGACTTGTATACCTTTTATCTCAGGCACTTTGTACGGATTACCTTTGAACCTTCAATCGATACAGACTGAACTCCATGCTCCCTGCACACCGGATGTTAAAATATTGTTAGAAAAACGCCGGTAGCTTTGCAGTGAGTCTTTCAACGTGTTTTTTGCAATAGCGTTTTTCTGCATTTAGCAGTTTTTAGCTTTTTATTTATTTATTTTTAAATTTATCGACGTTTATCAGCATTTGGCGTTTTTTTGTGGTCAGAAAACGACTCCTGGATGCGATTTTATGTCGTTCAGAAAACGGCCCATAAACTCCACTGCTGATGAAAGTTCAAAAACGTCCCGTGTGTGGATGGACACATTGGATAACATAGAGGGGAGTTCGTGGGCTGTTAAAAAAAAAAAAAAAAAAAAGCCCAAACTCCAAAAAAAGTTCATTTTATGAGCTCCGGTGTGTATGGAGCCTAAAGCTGAAGTTTAGTGATGTGTTTTTTATTTGTTCATTTTTTTTTTTCTTATAGAACGCTTCATTGAGCAGAGGCCATGCTAATCTTCTCGATATCATTCCAAAGATTATATATGTGCTGCTAAAGCAAGCACATTTTTTTTTTTTTTTTTAATTTAAATCGGCACCAAGGACAGTACTTTGAATGAAAAGTGTCCCATGTGCGGGGGGGGGGGGTCGTGCCCAATCTAAAACTTCACCCCCCCCCCCCAACCACAAAAGCCGTGTTTTTTTTGTCCCACAATAAAAAGCACCCTAGAAATGGAGGAGGAGGATCAATCGTCTGAACACAGACTTCATCAGGGGGAGCCGTGTGAAACGCGTCGCCTTTTTGCCCTATAATCATGTATTTGTCTTTATGATCTCCTGAAATAAATGTATCGCATCGGATTGGAAGCTCAGCCATTACTTTTTCGTCCACTTCACATAAAGATAATTTTTTTTTTTTTTTAAATATAACAACAACCCAAAATTCATGAAATATTTGAAATATGGAAGTCAATTCTGACAAATATATCCATCAGTGAAATCACTTTAACATCACTAAATCTGACTTTGATATGCTACATATACACAACAGCGGGTATAAAAAAAGAATCCCCCCTCCCCCTTCTTTAAAATATTCACATTTTGTTGCTTTGCAGCCTGAAATGAAGACAGACACAGATTTTGTTTTATCCTATGATACATGGATATGGGATGTGGTAAAAGTTGACAGAGAAATTCTTCTAGAGTAGTAGAACCCGGACACGGTGTGCAGAACATGGAACAATAAAGGAAATAATAAGCCCTGTTGTCTCATACAGTGACATCATCTCTCCGCTTGTCTGCAGGACCGCCCAGATCTGCCAGGAAGCCAATCAGCAAATCGCCATCGCTGTCCTCGCTGGAAGACGCCCAATCACAGCTCAGCCTGGCTGACATCAGCTCTGAGGACACGTCCTACAGTCTCAGTGTCCCCACAGTCTCTAGAGGTATCTGCTCAGCCCTATAACTGTATGAATGAGACCCAGAGTTGTCCATCACCTCCTCCTGAATCTCCCAGCTCCGCTTTGTTTCTGTTCCCTCCCCTGTAAAGAAGCGCTGAGGCTAGGTTCACACTAGTCCAGTCTCTGAATGGCGATCCACAGTCCGTAGCCTTTTAGAGTGTGGCTAAGCAACTATAGCTTGACCCCATATACTTGTAAGGCCACTTTGCACTGGTGGCGCCATCTGTCAGCCTCTCATGCTGTGTTTACATTTTGCCACAGCTGTGAGACAAACTGTTACCACCCCAGCATGTGAATAGCCCCCCCCCCTTATTATAGACTTCAGGTGGGCGGTGAGGGGGCAGTAAAATCACATCGTAACTGTCTGCTTTTACTGCCCCCCACCCATGTGAAAGAGGCCTAATGTACAGTAGATTGAGGCTGAGCTATGATGACCAAGACGTCCCTCAAGGGAGGGCTCAGCAAGCTCCAATAAGGTGACATCCAGGCTGGAGGAAATATACCCCCCGGGTCAGAGGTCAGACGTGTGTTTTATCCAAAGGGGCCCAAGTAGTGATGAAATGTTCCGCAGTGCCAGTTGTCACCATCCCTCCACTTCCCCAATCCCCTCCCCCAATCCCCTCCACCTTCCGGGTCCAAGAGGCTTTATTCCTAACAATTACACAGTGCAGGATGGAAGCTTCAAGGGGTTGGAAACCCTCCAGGTTTGCATTCTATTCATTAAGGTGAAAAACCTTCTGTCACCCAGCAGCCGCCCCACCCCTGACCCCTGAGCCCCGCCCCCGAGCCCTCTGTGCAAAACCAACTGCACAGGAGGAGGAGAGTAGAACATGTTTGTTTAAAAAAACAAAAACAAAAAAACAGACCTTTACAACCCCTTAAAATGGGGGTGGGGGGGTCAGTGAAACCTAATGTGGGGGTTACAAACCCTTTTTAACTCACTGAAAAACAAAAAAGAAAGCGTACCGGTTGCCATGGAGACGGCTCGGTGGACAGCACACTGTGTCGCTTTGTAACTGCCGATTATCCGGTTTTGTCCCTGCAGGGTCCCGGGATAAATCCAGCGTCCGGAAAACGCACAGCGACCTCAGCAATAGTAATCCCAGCGATGGCGACCTGGATGACCTTTCGGACAGCGCGCCGGAGCTGAATTTCAGTGACTTGTGACGCCCCCCACCTGGGCGGAGGAAGTAATCGTCCAATAAACAATGCAGGACTGCTCGTTGGAAGAAGGACATTGGCTGGATTTTACAAGTTTGTGAGCGGAGGAGGAGTGTGGGGAGGTCCTCAAACCTGTCCTCAGATACCCCCAAACAGGCCATGTTTTCAGGTTTTCCTTTTATCTTCCACATCTGATTTCAATCAGGTTTGGTATTTTATCAAAGAGAAATTCCCAAAACACGATGTCCTGTTGGGGGTATTTGAGGACGGAGGTTGAGAGCCAATCATCTAAAGCAAACCTGTCACTGCAGAAGACGAGAAACGCCAAACTAGATCATTTTTAATCCCAGATCAGGACATGTAAAAACTTCACTACAATATTGGCCATCAATCTGGAGCTTGTACCTGCAGTAACTCCTTTCTACCACTAGATGTCTCCAGTCTTCTGCGCTGAATGATGGAGCTGCACTCCTGTGATACATAGGAGGAGGAGTTAGTCTCCTTTAACCACTTCAACCTCGGAAGGATTTACCCCCCTTCCTGACCAGGCCATTTTATTTGCGATTCGGCACTGCGTCGCTTTAACTGACAATTGCGCGGTCTTGTGCCGCTGTACCCAAACAAAATTTTGTCCTTTTTTTTTTCCCCACAAATAGAACTTTCTTTTTGTGGTATTTGATCGCATCTGCGGTTTTTATTTTTTGCGCTATAAACAAAAAAACAGACAATTTAAAATAAAAAAAAATTTTTTACTTTTTGTTATAATAAATATCCCCCCCCCAAAAAAACGAATTTCTTCCTCAGTTTAGACCGATATATATATATTCTGCTACATATTTTTGGTTAAGAAAATCCCAATAATTGATTGGTTTGCACAAAAGTTATCACGTCTCAAATAGGGGATTGATTTATGGCATTTTTTAGATTTATGGCATTTTTTTTTTTTTTTTTTTTTTACCAGTAAAGGCGGTAATCTGTGATTTGTAGCGGGACTGCGACATTGCAGCAGACAGATCAGACACTTTTGTGGGGACCAGTGACACCAATACAGTGATCAGTGCTAAAAATATGCACTGTCATTGTACTAATCGCACTGGCAGGGAAGGGGTTAACACAAGGGGGCGATGAAGGGGTTAAAGGTGTTTCTAACTGGATGGGGGCTGGGCTGACTGGGAGGAGGCGATAGATCGATGTTCCCAATGACTAGGAACAGACGATCTCACTCTACTACGCTGACAGAACGGGGATCTGTTTCTTTACACTGGCAGATCCTCGTTCTGCCTCTCTCTGGAACGATCGCCGGTGGACATAGAGTGCATCGGACCCGCTGGTTGGCTCCCTCACTAGTGAATGGGCACATGCCCGCCCACAGATCGCCATGTACACGATCGATGTACAATGACGGCGATTCAAACAGCCGAGCCAAAGTGCCGCAGTACAACCACAGCGGCTGGTCGGCAAGCGGATGGTCTTTGAGCCAAGTTGGGCGGACTTCCTGAGCGATCCGATACGGCGTTTTCTTTAGTGACAGGTTTGCTTGAACACCTCCATGGGATCTCCCTCCTGATTGGGTCATCACTGACAGCCAATCCGCTCTCTGCTCAAGAGCTTGATGGTAACACAAGGATCTATGAAGTGCTAAAGTGGAGCTCTAGCCAAATCTGATTGTTAGTTTCTGAATGGGGTAGAGAAAGGAAACACCATTATTACTATTATAGTGTCTGCTTTAGAGAGATTTACCCCTTTTCTGTTGAAGTGATCTCTGTCCCCGGAACAGGAAGTGAGAGGAAATCTCCCAGCAGAGAGATGACATCCAATAAAATCTCTGATCTCTGTTTCGGGACAGGAAGTGAGGAAATCTCCCCAGCAGAGAGATGACATCCAATAAAACCCATGTGATCTCTGTCACAGGAAGTGAGTGGAAATCTCTCCAGGAGAGAGATGACATCCAATAAAACCTTCCCTTCAATCTCTGGCCTGGGGACAGCAAGTAATGGGAAATCTCCCAGCATGGATGTGATATCCAATAAAACCTCCATGATATCTGTCCTCGGAACAGGAAGTGAGAGGAAATCTCCCAGTAAGGATGTGACATCCAATAAAACCTTCCCTGTGAGCTTAGTCCCTGGAAACAGGAAGTGAATGGAAATCTCCCCAGCAAAGAGATGACATCCAATAAAACCCATGTGATCTCTGTCACAGGAAGTGAGTGGAAATCTCCCCAGCAAAGAGATGACATCCAATAAAACCCACGTGATCTCTGTCACAGGAAGTGAGTGGAAATCTCCCCAGCAAAGAGATGATATCCAATAAAACCCATGTGATCTCTGTCACAGGAAGTGAGTGGAAATCTCCCCAGGAGAGAGATGACAGCCAATAAAATCTCTGTCCTGGGGACAGGAAATGATGGGAAATCTCCCCAGCAGGAATATGACATCCAGAAAAATGTTCCCTGCTCCATCCAGAACTAAACCATTTTGTTTGTACCCGGAGTCCTCCTTTAATCACACACATTGTTGCAGGGGACCCAACTGACTTCCTGAAGCTGTATGTGGAAGTGACCGAAGCCGTGATTGGAAGGGACTTCGGCCGTTGGGGGAAATTCCCCTTCACCATTCATTTTGGGGTTTCAGCATCTTCCCCATAAACCTTTGCACATAGACTCCGCCCTCTCGCTCGTTCTGCTGCTATAGGTTGTAGAAATGTGTGTGGAGCGAGGTGGGGGATGGGCTGTATACCCGACCGCTTTGTATATCGCTGCTCAATGTTTTATAATGTTATCGTGTTTTTATATCAGGTGACGGGAAGATTGGATTAAAGGGATGACAAACCCTTCCCATGTCTGCTGTGTGGTGTGTGAGGGGGCGGGGCTACATGGTACATATTAAAGAACAGCTCCGCCCAGAACTGATATATTGGGATTTGGTGAATATTAAAGAATTCAATCCCGCCACAGATTTTTCAGTTGTTAAATATCTTCCATCGATTTCCCACATTTTCACACCCACCCAGTCCGTACCGCCAGATTGTTCATATATTTTATATAGTGAGGGGGGGAAAAAAAGTATTTGACCCCCTGCTGATTTTGTACATTTGCCCACTGACAAAGAAACGATCAGTCTATAATTTTATTGGTCGGTTTATTATAACAGTGAGAGAATAACAACAAAAATATCCAGAAAAACACATTTCATAAAAGTTATAAATTGATTTGCTTTTTAATGAGTGAAATAAGTATTTGATCCCCGATCAATCAGCAAGATTTCTGGCTCCCAGGTGTCTTCTATACAGGAAACAAGCTGAGATTAGGAGCACTCCTCTCTCTCTCTCTCTTAAAGGGAATGCTCCTAATCTCAGCTTGTTACCTGTATAAAAGACACCTGTCCACAGAAGTAATCAATCAGATTCCAATCTCTCCACCATGGCCAAGACCAAAGAGCTGTCCAAGGATGTCGGGGAGAAGATTGTAGACCTACACAAGGCTGGAATGGGCTACAAGACCATCGCCAAGCAGCTTGGTGAGAGGGTGACAACAGTTGGTGAGATTATTCACAAATGGAAGAAACACAAAATAACGATCGATCTCCCTTGGTCTGGGGCTCCATACAAGATCTCACCTCGTGGAGGTTCAATGATCAGGAAAACGGTGAGGAATCAGCCCAGAACTACACGGGAGAATCTTGTCAATGATCTCAGCTGGGACCATAGTCACCAAGAAAACAATCGATAACACACTACACCGTGAAGGACTGAAATCCTGCAGCCCCCGCAAGGTCCTCCTGCTCAGGAAATCACATGTACAGGTCCGTCTGAAGATCACTAATGAAGATCTGAATGATTCAGAGGAGAACTGGGGGAAAGTGTTGTGGTCAGAGGAGACCAAAATCCAGCTCTTTGGCATCAACTCAACTCGCCGTGTTTGGAGGAGGAGGAATTCTGCCTATGACCCCAAGAACACCATCCCCCACCGTCATACATGGAGGTCCTATGACCCCAAGAACACCATCCCCCACCGTCATACATGGAGGACATATGACCACAAGAACACCACCCCCCACCGTCATACATGGAGGACATATGACCACAAGAACACCACCCCCCACCGTCATACATGGAGGTCCTATGACCCCAAGAACACCACCCCCCACCGTCATACATGGAGGTCCTATGACCCCAAGAACACCACCCCCCACCGTCATACATGGAGGTCCTATGACCCCAAGAACACCACCCCCCACCGTCATACATGGAGGTCCTATGACCCCAAGAACACCATCCCCCACCGTCATACATGGAGGACCTATGACCCCAAGAACACCATCCCCCACCGTCATACATGGAGGACCTATGACCCCAAGAACACCATCCCCCACCGTCATACATGGAGGTCCTATGACCCTCAAGAACACCATCCCCCACATGGAGCAGTTTTTCTGCTAAGGGGACAGGACAACTTCACTGCATCAAAGGGACAATGAATGGGGCCTTTTCCTGTCATATTTTGGGCATTGAAAATGGCCCATGGATGGGTCTTCCAGCATGACAATGACCCAAAAACACACGGCCAAGGGAACCAAGGAGTGGCTCAAGAAGAAGCACATTAAGGTCCTGGGGTGGCCTAGTCAGTCTCCAGACCTTAATCCTATAGAAAATATGTGAAGGGAGCTGAAGGTTCGAGATACTAAACGTCATCCTGGAAACCTTAATGACTTGGAGAAGATCTGCAAAGAGGACAAAACCCCTCCTGAGATGTGAGCAAACCTGGAGGCCAACTCCAAGAAACGTCTGACCTCTGTGATCGCCAACAAGGGTTTCTCCACCAACTACTAAGTCATGTTATGTGAAGGGTTCACATACTTATTTCACTCATTAAAATGCAAATCAATTTATAAAACTTTTTGAAATGCGTTTTTCTGGATATTTTTGTTGGAACATTCTTCCCACTGATCACCAATGTAAGGAACGTTCTTCTCACCGATCACCAATGTAAGGAGCGTTCTTCTCACCGATCACCAATGTAAGGAACATTCTTCTCACCGATCACCAATGTAAGGAACATTCTTCTCACCGATCACCAATGTAAGGAACATTCTTCTCACCGATCACCAATGTAAGGAACATTCTTCCCACTGATCACCAATGTAAGGAACATTCTTCTCACTGATCACCAATGTAAGGGACATTCTTCTCACTGATCACCAATGTAAGGAACATTCTTCTCACTGATCACCAATGTAAGGGACATTCTTCTCACTGATCACCAATGTAAGGAACATTCTTCTCACTGATCACCAATGTAAGGAACATTCTTCTCACTGATCACCAATGTAAGGAACATTCTTCTCACTGATCACCAATGTAAGGAGCATTCTTCTCACTGACCACCAATGTAAGGAACATTCTTCCCACTGATCACCAATGTAAGGAACATTCTTCTCACTGATCACCAATGTAAGGAACATTCTTCTCACTGATCACCAATGTAAGGAACATTCTTCCCACTGATCACCAATGTAAGGAACATTCTTCTCACTGATCACCAATGTAAGGAACATTCTTCTCACTGATCACCAATGTAAGGAACATTCTTCTCACCGATCACCAATGTAAGGGACATTCTTCTCACCGATCACCAATGTAAGAAGCATTCTTCTCACCGATCACCAATGTAAGGGACATTCTTCTCACCGATCACCAATGTAAGGAACATTCTTCTCACCGATCACCAATGTAAGGAACATTCTTCTCACTGGTCACCAATGTAAGGAACATTCTTCTCACTGATCACCAATGTAAGGAGCATTCTTCTCACTGATCACCAATGTAAGGAACATTCTTGTGTCAGTGACATCCATCTTTAGTATTTTCTGATGAGGATATTCAGTCTGTATCGTTACCTAGAAAGCAGCAAACACAGAATTGGGGAAAATAAAAACTTTATTTCAACAAGTAATAAAATTAGAGCGTAAACTGAATTTCAGCACAACACGTCCCGGACCTCCTAAGAAGAACATCAGCAACATGGCAGCACCTGGAGAGCCATCAGCTGGGTACCCTGAGTGCTAAGATTGGGTGGAGCGATCTGCAGGGGCGGTGCTGGATCCTAGTGGGTGGGTCATACCCTGAGCATGGGAGTGGCAGGAAACCATTACTGCAGGTCATCAGTTCACCTGGACATATCTTATACAAAGAAGTTCCCGTGACCACCAATGGGAAAATAGGAGAGTTCTTCAAAAAGTTTCCGCACTTTTTTTAAAACTCTATTAAACATAAAAAAGTGTGGAACCTTTTTGAAGACCCCCCGTATTTTCCCCTCAGCTAAGCGCCTCCCACATCGAAAGTCACTTATATTGGCTGTCTCCGGCTTTACCACCTTCTGATCTGGAACAAGCATGCCGAAAGTGAAGTCCGAACTCCTGATCTGCAATCTTATTCCAGGTCTGAAAACACCGAAGCAGCTGGATCGGTATGACAGCCGGGAAATTAGTATTTTCGGCAGCTGTCGCTCCCATACTTCTTTAGTGCTGGTTTTTCTTTGCAGGCATTCAGAACAGTCTGCAGGGACTGCATTACCCAGAACAGCCCAGGATTAAGCCCCGCCCTCCCTGCCATTACTATAGGGGGTGTGGCTCCAGGCTCGGCCCCCCAATCTGCAGCTACTTACACTGAGAAATCACGTCACGGATCAGACGGTGGCATATAAAAAGGATTGTCACAAAGCAAAAATACAATACCCATGTGCAAAGCCTCTGATGGAAGCTGCCAGTCCATTATATTAGTCCTGGCGCAGCGCTGTAAAGTTCGGCTTCACTGGCTATAGACAATATTGTAGCCAGGGAGTCAGCTTCCGTCAGAGCTGTCTCACACCGCTACGGTACCAAGTAGGGGAGTCAACTTAAAGGAAATCCATCGAGCGAGAAATGTGGAGGCTGCTGCGGCTGAGCTCCGCTTCTTGAAAATGCTGTTTGCCTGGCTCTCGTACCAATCCCTCAGCTTTAATACTTTGTGTCAGATCTGAGGCTGCGACTTCACTGGCTGCATGCTTGTCCAGTACAGCATTAAACCCAGGGTGGGGGGAGGGGTGGGTGGATATAACTGCCAGGCAACTATCATTTCCAGCAGGAGGTCAGCAGCAGCAGCAGCCTTCTTTTCTTACAGGCCTGAGCAACGTCAATAAAAACACTACAAGTCCCAGCATTGCCAGCGGCCACTGTGCATGCTGGGAGTTGTAGTCCGCACAGTCACATTTTAGCCAAGCTTTACAAGTCAGGTTCTGGCCCTGCTCATCTCCCTCCAATCAGATCTTTAGCTGTTTGATTGGCTGGCGCCTAAAGGGAGCGCGAGGTCTCCGCCCACAGTGTGCGTTCCATGCAGGCGGGTTTTATTGCTGTAGGAATCAGTGCAGAGGCGGCTCCCCTCCCCCTCCCGGGATCCATATAGGTGACTTTCTGTCATGGGGGGGGGCACAGAAATCCAGATGCACGCAGTGGGGGGCGCTGTTCCGGGCACACAGAGGAGAACCCTGACAGGCTGCGGCTTTTAACACAAGTGCAGGATTGATTGGAGGATGGAGATTGAGGAAGAACTCCGCTTAGACACGTCTTCGTATAAATACGCCTCCAATCTTCATCCTAGCAATGCTCTGCACCTGGCTGCCCCGCTAGATAAGAATCCACAGAGTTGGCAGAATCCTCATCTTCTGAAATCAGGAAGTCTAAGGCGATGCTCAATGTGGCCCCGCCCACACACTGGAGCATGAGAGGGAGGTTGCACAGTACAGAATGATCCAAAAGCCGCAGTCCCGGCCACTGGGGAAAAAAACAAAAAACTGCTGAAAATGGATCCTGAGAAAAGGTGAAAGACGTCCGGATCGCAGGGCGGTCTCCTGTACAGCCCCCGGCCTCTCACCGCCCCCGGCCTCTCACCGCCTCCTTTCCTCCGGAGTCTCACTATTGCTGGCAGATAAATTATTTGGCATCTTAAAGGAAATGGTTGGTGGTCCGGCGGTGAGGACCGGGGGGGGGGGGCGGAGGGGCGCCTGTGCCGGGAACCACCGCCGTCAGTAGTAGGATCTGTGCTGTGCTTTGGCACCCTTTCCATGGTTCGGGGGAGGGGGAGGTGCCCAGAAGTTGGCGTTAGGTCCCGGCCTGGTATGTGACGGCACAGGGAGGGGGCAGGGCAGTTTGGCTTGACTTTCCAGGTGATCACAACAAACAGAAGTCAAAAGTCTTTGTGCAAAATAAGGCTGAGCGTGTTCTCCGCTAATAACTGTACAGAGCCAGGGGCGTGTCCTCCATCATATCGTCCTATCAGGAGAGAGAAAAGACATCAGACTGGAACCGCCCCCCAGTACAACCCCCATCCCCCACAATTATCACTGGAACAATCTATTACACTGTATGTATATAGACCCGTCCACAGCTAAAGTTTATATATATTTTGCCTTCCCTGCCCCCACCCCCCTCCCAACATGATGACATATTTAATAAAATCTTTTAATTTTGACTACAGAACTTATATTAGGTCTAATGATGTAATCACCGGGTCTCTGTGCTTCTCTATGGAATGCAGGCAGATCATGGCTGGTGGGAGGGGCCAGCAGGGGGCTGTACGTCCCCCAGCCTCGGTCCTCCTCTCAAATATCCCCAGCAGTGCCGGGTCATCAAGAGACCAGGATGAACATGCCAAACTGCACCCCCCCCCCCCCCCCAAGCATAAATTGCCCTCCCCCAGTAGAAATCCCCCCTCCCAGCACAAATCTTTGCCCCATCCCCCAAAATGTTTTTTACCCCATCTAGCACAAATTCTCTACCCCTAAAATTTCCCCTCTCAGTACAAATCTTTTCCTCACCACTCCAAATCCCCCCTCCCCCAAATCACCATTCTTAGCCCCCCCCCCCAAATTCCCCTCCTAGAACAATACTTACCTCCTGCCATCCCCCCTATAATCCTCCTTCCAACACAAATCCCATCCCCCCCCAATCTTCTTGAACTGGCCCCCCCCCCATCACATGTTACCACAGTGCCCAGGGCAGCGGCCCCTCCTGCCCACCCCTTGTCCTGACCCTGATGCAAGTAGTGGGAGGAGTTACGCAAACATCAAAATTCCTATGAAGGGTGGGTGTCAGTCTGAAGCAGTGGGCGTTCCTAGGCTGGCTGTATTTGCATAGGTAACGCCCACATGTGACGCTGAGCCTCCATGATTGAAAGAATTGAAATCCAATGAATGAAAGGGGTGGGGCCAGGGACACTGGGGAGGAAAGGGCTAGATGATGCTGGATGTCCTTCAGCTATAAAATGAGGCGGGTTCTGGGTTTTCTAGCAGTTTCCGATGTACATTGTGAGACGCTCACAGTGTGCGGTGAAATCAGAGGAAGACATTTCAGTCCAGGAGGGGAGCCGCTACACCCGTGCAACACTGAAGGGGAGGGGTGGAGTTGGGCTTAACAATTGGCGCTGTGAGCGGGATGAGGGGAGGAGCCTGTACAGGACTGAAGGGGAGGGGTGGAGTCAGGCTTAACAATTGGCGCTGTGAGCGGGATGAGGGGAGGAGCCTGTATGGGACTGAAGGGGAGGGGCGGAGTCAGGCTTAACAATTGGCGCTGTGAGCGGGATGAGGGGAGGAGCCTGTATGGGACTGAAGGGGAGGGGCGGAGTTAGGCTCAACAATTCGAGCAGGATGAGGGGAGGAGCCTGTACACCTGTGCAAGACTGGAGGAGAGGGCGGAGTCAGGCTTAACAATTGGTGCCGTGAGCAGCATGAGGGGAGGAGCCTGTACACCTGTGCAAGACTGAAGGGGAGGGGCGGAGGTTGATTACTCCCCAACTGCCACCATCAGACTTCAGTTTATTGGATGTGACACAATTGGAGTCTTTAATTCTATTCTGCATTCTGTAAGAGCGCAACATTTGTTCCGCCACTAGTAATATAGCAGAGCGCAGGGGGCTGTACGCCTAGAAGGGTCCTGGGGATGCAATGCTTCTCATTACAACACAAAGGGATCTATATCTATATTCACTGGATGAATGTCACATACAAACTGCACAAGTTCTGCCTGTAATTTCTCTAATAAATAAATCCCTAGGATTGTGAGCGCCATCTAGTGGCCAAAATGTGATAACAGTTTTATAAAACACAAATTATTATATTATATTATATACACACACATACATATACACATATATACATATATACACACACCACATTTTGGCCACTAGATGGCGCCACTCATTTGATTATAATGGAAGCAGACCCCTTCTACTTTTTGCGAATATTGAAGGATTTCAGCAATGACCAATCTCAGTATCTACAGAACAGGTGCGGGTGAGTGTGGGGTGCGGGGTGAGTGTGGGGTGCGGGGTGAGTGTGGGGTGCGGGGTGAGTGTGGGGTGCGTGTGGGGTGCGGGGTGAGGGTGGGGTGCGGGGTGAGGGTGGGTGCGGGGTGAGGGTGGGGTGAGTGTGGGGTGCGGGGTGAGGGTGGGGTGCGGGGTGAGGGTGGGGTGTGGGGTGAGGAATCGGTCGTTCTGGGTTCCTCACCATTGGGAGGTCCTGTAGACGTCGGAAGTCGGTGCGTCTGTTTCTTTTCTTGTAGCGATGGAAGCCGACGCCCACTACCACCATTACCACCATGATGGTGAAGACGGAGACGATCATGACGAAGAGAGGATTGGAGCTGCTCCCGGTGTGCAAATGCGGCACCTCTGCGGAGAGAAAAAAATAAAAATCAAACCAATCACCCTTTCAATATGGGGCATTCCCGACTCCTCCCCCACAGGTACTAAGCCCCGCCCCCTGGTATGACATGTGACAGCTGAATGTTGGGGACCCCCCAGATCAGAGTAGCAGCCAGCAGAGGGCGCAGCACTATTCAAATATTTCTTTATAAATTTCAGCCAAAATATATTCTTCATTTCTTTGGTGAAAATCCCTCAAATCAGTGATTATCATTTATCTGTTGGGAAGTTATAGAGACCACAAACTATGAGATATATATCTGAAAAATCGCATTTCTTGAGGCCCAAAAATGTCCCCCCCAGTACAAATCCCCCCAAATCCCCCCCCAGTACAAATACCCCCCAAATCACCCCCCAGGACAAATACCGCCCAAATCACCCCCCAGGACAAATACCGCCCAAATCACCCCCCAGGACAAATACCCCCCAAATCACCCCCCAGTACAAATACCCCCCAAATCACCCCCAGTACAAATACCCCCCAAATCACCCCCCAGTACAAATACCCCCCAAATCACCCCCCCAGTACAAATACCCCCCAAATCACCCCCCCAGTACAAATACCCCCCAAATCACCCCCCAGTACAAATACCCCCCAAATCACCCCCCAGTACAAATACCCCCCAAATCACCCCCCAGTACAAATACCCCCCAAATCACCCCCCAGTACAAATACCCCCCCAAATCACCCCCCAGTACAAATACCCCCCAAATCACCCCCCAAATCACCCCCCAGTACAAATACCCCCCAAATCACCCCCCAGTACAAATACCCCCCCAAATCACCCCCCAGTACAAATACCCACCCAAATCACCCCCCAGTACAAATACCCCCCAAATCACCCCCCAGTACAAATACCCCCCAAATCACCCCCCAGTACAAATACCCTCCAAATCACCCCTTTTTGGAAAATAGTATTTTGTAAGAGGCACAGCGAGTTTTTTAAAGCTGTAATTTTTTGTCACCATTTTTGGCCATTTTTTGTGATACAGCACTGCGTTACTTTAACTGACAATTGCGCGGTCGTGCGACGCTGTACACAAATAAAATTTACTTCCTTATTTTCCCTACAAATAGAGATTTCTTTTGGTGGTATTTGATCACCTCTGCGTTTTTATTTTTTGTGCTATAAACACAAAAAAATAAAAAGCGACAATTTTGACAAAAAAAAAAAAAAAAAATCAATATTTTTACACTTTCTGCTATAAAACATCCAATAAAAGAAAAAAAAAAAATTTTTTTAAATCTAATTTCTTCATCAGTTTAGGCCAATATGTATTTTACTACATAAAAAAAATCCCAATAAGTGTATATTGATTGGTTTGCACAAAAGTTATCACGTCTCCAAACTGGGGGATATTTTTATGGAATTTTTAATTCTTTAAAATCTTTTACTAGTAATGGCGCCGATCAGCGACTTCTAGCAGGACTGCGACATTGCAGCACACAAATCGCACACCAAGTAACACTTTTGACACTTTTTTTTTTTGACACTTTTTTTGGGGACCAGTGACACTAATACAGTGATCAGTGCTAAAAAATATGCACTGTCACTGTGGTACTGACACTGGCTAACAAGGGGTTAACATCAGGGGGCGATCAAAAGGTTAAATGTGTCCCTAGGGAGTGCTTTGTCACTGTGTGGGGGAGGAGCTTGTACTGCAAGAAGTCAGAGATCTGTATTCCTGCTTAGCAGAAAAACAAGATCTCCGTCTTCTCCTGTCACAGAACGGTGATCTGCCCTGTTTACACTGACCAGCGATCTGTCTGCCTCGGGAACGATCGATGGGTCCAAGCTGACAATCGCGTCCGCCGGACTCGCTGATTGCCTCCCGCTGTGTCCAAAAAATTAAAAATTCCATAAAAATATCCCCCAGTTTGGAGACGTGATAAGTTTTGTGCAAAGCAATCAATATACACTTATTGGGATTTTTTTTTTCCACTTTTTACTTTTTTTACATCCTGTCACCAGTGCAGTACACCGTACATATAACGGTGTGGTGGTGATCGGGGACACTGACTGGTAACAATATTTAAAAAAAAAAAAATTATAATAAATAAAAGTAAAAATGGCTGGTTATAAAAAAAAAAAAAAAAAAAAATTGAAAAAAAATATTACAAATAAATTATATATATATATATATATATATATATATATTATATATATATATATATATATATATATATATATATATATATATATATATATATATATATATATATATATATATATATATAAATTTTTTTTTTTTATTTATAATATTTTTTTCAATTTTTTTTTTTTTTATAACCAGCCATTTTTACCGAATGAAATCAAATCATTCAGTGTGTACTTGGCCCTGTCTGTACCATGTGATCACTGTGACCAATCACAGGGATCAACACAATAGTTCACAATGAATGGCTATTAATGATAGCTATTGTGTACAATTGTAATGTAATCTGCTGGGATTGGTCATAGTGATCACATGGTACAGACAGGGCCAATCACAGCTAATCACAATAGTACACACGTTGTTTGTTGGACACGGCAGGTGGCAGTGCCCGCAGTGCTGCCCGGTGGGCACACCTCATGTTTGTTCTGGAGAGGACGTTAGAAGGACATCCACCCAGAATAAAATGATGGCCGGGCAGGAAGCGATTAAACATGCAACAAAAAACACACAAAAATGTGCGTTTTCCCCACGTGTTGTGAAGATAGCCGATCCTATTCTATTCCAAATTAGAATTTTGGAAGATGGTTATATTCTATTCTATTTTCTCTGTTCTATTCTATTGTTTTATTCTATTCTATATCTTTTCAGAAGACAGCAGAATTTTTCTAATCTATTCCATTTTTCTATTCTCTTCTTTTCTAAGCTATTCCTTTACTTTCAATTTATATTATTTTATTTTCCATTATATTCCGTTTTACTCTATTCTTTATTTTCTATTATATTACACTCAATTCTTTTATTTTCTATTCTATTTTATTCTATTCTTTTTGAAATTCAAAATGTCGGGAGACGGCTCTATTCTTTCTATTTTATTCACATCTAATTTTTTTTTCCATTCCTTTCTTTTTTTTTTTTATTTCTATTCGGTTTTCTTCCATTCTATTATTTTTGAAATTTGAATTTCGGAAGACGACTAGAATTCTAACACACAAAGTCTTTGAAGGAAATGAGCAATAGGTTTATATTTCGAATTTTGATTTCGTCTTTGAATTCAATTCTAACCGAATTTCAGATGAAATTTAGATTTGTTATTTTGGATTCATTTAAAATTTGTTCCTATTTGGAAATTTGGATAAATCGAACACTTCATCCGAACTTTGATTCGGAACGAAGCGAATCGCACGTGTCTAATAACAATGGCGGCCTCCATTTATCAGATAAAGACGATTGATTGATATTGATTTTGTCAGAAGATCGGATCTCACCTCGGACATCTCCCACCTCCTGCAGGGACGGGTCGCTCTCTTCCTCGGTGGTGTGGGGGTTGCGGCCATCTGCTTGGCGGGATGGTAGGTTGCGCCGTGGTCGTTAGAGGCAGGCTGGTGGCGGAAGACGTCTGGTTGGCACGGAGGGGGGGGGTCGTAGCGGCAGGGTGGGTGGAGCCTGGCGGAGTCTCTGTATTATTCTGTGTCGGGGTGGATGGAGTGCTGGGAAGCAGAGGGCTCTCTGTGAAGATGCTGGGGGTCCCTACAAAACACAGGATGGGAAAATAATATCCAAATTATACCAAAACATTCATAAATGGCGTCTACAGGAGAGAAAACGGTGAGATCCGCCCTAAAGAGTCACCAACCATACAAATCTACAGGAAAATATCCCCAAATGTCACAATATACACCAATAGGATCATTAGTCTGAAAAGCTCCGCCTCTTATTACAAAGACATCCTTCATCGCCAGTCAGTGACTGTGCCCAGGCTGTCATCAGTCTGCTGCAGGCAGGAGAAGGCATTTCCTCAGTCTCCCCTCCCCCAGTGATCAGACTGTACATTGTAACTTTGTAGAAGGAAGAGGAGTCATTTCCTCAGTCTCCCCTCCCCCCAGTGATCAGACTGTAGGAGGAGGGGGGTGTTGGGAAACTGCTTGTGGGTGTGGTCAGTTCTCTGATCGGGTCACTCACCTGTTGTCACCTCCCCCGTCACCGGTGTGGTCAGCGTATGAGTGGTTGGGGGTGGCTGGGTGAGGCTCGGCCCGGTCACCCTCTGGTCTCTGTGTCCCCCTGGCTGGGGGCGGCCCCCCCGGTGCTGTTGTTCTCAGTAATGGCGGATGTCGCAGTGAAGGGTTCCGATACGCTGATGGTGGGCGGGCCCTCGGATGGGGGCGGGTAAGTTACTGCGATCGTCTCATTAATCTTCCCCCGCGGGTGACGTCCGAAAACTCAGACACAATAGAGGAGGAGTCACGCCGGACCGCAGAGGTCACAATAGAGGAAACCGTGGAGGCTACCGGGACTTCAGATCCAAGATCCGCATTCTGATTGGTGGAGACTTCCTGTGAAAATCCTGATAGAGAGAAAAAAGAATCATTGGAACTAAAAGATTGCCGTATTTCCTATATTCATTTATATATCTCTGACATATACCGCAGTGCTGTACAGTCACATCAGTACAGAGGAGCTTACACTCTAATGTCCCCTCCCCCACAGTCCACATCAGTCTCTGTACAGAGGAGCTTACACTCTAATGTCCCCTCCCCCCACACATCAGTCTCTGTACAGAGGAGCTTACACTCTAATGTCCCCTCCCCCACAGTCACATCAGTCTCTATACAGAGGAGCTTACACTCTAATGTCCCCTCCCCCCACAGTCACATCAGTCTCTGTACAGAGGAGCTTACACTCTAATGTCCCCTCCCCCCACAGTCACATCAGTCTCTGTACAGAGGAGCTTACACTCTAATGTCCCCTCCCCCACAGTCACATCAGTCTCTATACAGAGGAGCTTACACTCTAATGTCCCCTCCCCCCACAGTCACATCAGTCTCTATACAGAGGAGCTTACACTCTAATGTCCCCTCCCCCCACAGTCACATCAGTCTCTGTACAGAGGAGCTTACACTCTAATGTCCCCTCCCCCCACAGCACCTCAGTCTCTATACAGAGGAGCTTACACTCTAATGTCCCCTCCCCCACAGTCACATCAGTCTCTATACAGAGGAGCTTACACTCTAATGTCCCCTCCCCCACAGTCACATCAGTCTCTATACAGAGGAGCTTACACTCTAATGTCCCCTCCCCCTCACAGTCACATCAGTCTCTGTACAGAGGAGCTTACACTCTAATGTCCCCTCCCCCACAGTCACATCACATCAGTCTCTATACAGAGGAGCTTACACTCTAGTGTCCCCTCCCCCACAGTCACATCAGTCTCTATACAGAGGAGCTTACACTCTAATGTCCCCTCCCCCCCACAGTCACATCAGTCTCTATACAGAGGAGCTTACACTCTAATGTCCCCTCCCCCACAGTCACATCAGTCTCTATACAGAGGAGCTTACACTCTAATGTCCCCTCCCCCCACAGTCACATCAGTCTCTATACAGAGGAGCTTACACTCTAATGTCCCCTCCCCCTCACAGTCACATCAGTCTCTATACAGAGGAGCTTACACTCTAGTGTCCCCTCCCCCACAGTCACATCAGTCTCTATACAGAGGAGCTTACACTCTAATGTCTCCTCCCCCCACAGTCACATCAGTCTCTATACAGAGGAGCTTACACTCTAATGTCCCCTCCCCCACAGTCACATCAGTCTCTATACAGAGGAGCTTACACTCTAATGTCCCCTCCCCCACAGTCACATCAGTCTCTATACAGAGGAGCTTACACTCTAATGTCCCCTCCCCCACAGTCACACACTATTATTATTATTATTATTATACAGTTAAAATAAATATATTATTGTGATGGTGTTGAAGTTCTCATTGTGTGGTGACACTTCCACATCCACCCACCAGGTGGTGCTCCGATACAGCAATTTCCTCTTAGTTACATAAGTCATTACTATACAATATACCCGGCCCTGCCAACCCCCTTACTATACAATATACCCGGCCCTGCCAACCCCCTTACTATACAATATACCCGGCCCTGCCACCCCCCTTACTATACAATATACCCGGCCCTGCCACCCCCCTTACTATACAATATACCCGGCCTGCCACCCCCCTTACTATACAATATACCCGGCCCTGCCACCCCCCTTACTATACAATATAACCGGCCCTGCCACCCCCCTTACTATACAATATACCCGGCCCTGCCACCCCCCCTTACTATACAATATACCCGGCCCTGCCACCCCCCTTACTATACAATATACCCGGCCCTGCCACCCCCCTTACTATACAATATACCCGGCTCTGCCACCCCCATTACTATACAATATACCCGGCCCTGCCACCCCCCCATTACTATACAATATACCCGGCTCTGCCACCCCCCATTACTATACAATATACCCGGCTCTGCCACCCCCCTTACTATACAATATACCCGGCTCTGCCACCCCCCTTACTATACAATATACCCGGCCCTGCCACCCCCATTACTATACAATATACCCGGCCCTGCCACCCCCATTACTATACAATATACCCGGCCCTGCCACCCTCATTACTATACAATATATCCGGCCCTGCCACCCCCATTACTATACAATATACCCGGCCCTGCCACCCTCATTACTATACAATATACCCGGCCCTGCCACCCCCCTTACTATACAATATATCCGGCCCTGCCACCCCCCTTACTATACAATATACCCGGCCCTGCCACCCCCCTTACTATACAATATACCCGGCCCTGCCACCCCCATTACTATACAATATACCCGGGCCCTGCCACCTCCATTACTATACAATATACCCGGCCCTGCCACCCCCCTTACTATACAATATACCCGGCCCTGCCACCCCCATTACTATACAATATACCCGGCCCTGCCACCCCCATTACTATACAATATACCCGGCCCTGCCACCCTCATTACTATACAATATACCCGGCCCTGCCACCCTCATTACTATACAATATACCCGGCCCTGCCACCCCCATTACTATACAATATACCCGGCCCTGCCACCCCCATTACTATACAATATACCCGGCCCTGCCACCCCCATTACTATACAATATACCCGGCCCTGCCACCCCATTACTATACAATATACCCGGCCCTGCCACCCTCATTACTATACAATATACCCGGCCCTGCCACCCCCATTACTATACAATATACCCGGCTCTGCCACCCCCCTTACTATACAATATACCCGGCCCTGCCACCCCCATTACTATACAATATATATTTTATATAGGTATGGAGAAGAGTTTTTATTATATATATACATACATACATACATATATACACACACACTATGTGTCCCCTTTTGCTTACGGACTCAATTATTAAGATAAGAAGACCAGGATGACAGCCAGGCAACGGACATTTTTAGGAGCAGAGCTCAGCACTGGCAGAATTCATATTGCACGGACAGCACACCTTTAAAGCCCAATTCCAAGTTTATTTCTTTATATAGGCCCCCAGTTCACACCTTTAATCCTGGGCTGCCCTCTCTCCGCAGTACCTCATTCTGACCACAAGATGCCCTCAGTCTTCTGTGTTCAACAATGCCCAATGTGTACCCGCCAGTTTACACCTTTAATCTAAGGCTGCCCCCTGTAGTACCTCTTCTTGACCACAAGATGAGCCTTCTGGGTTCTAAGATGCCCAGTTCATGCCCACAAGTTTACATCTTTAATCCAGATCTGTCCCCTGCAGTACCTACTATGAGCCACAAGATGCCCTCAGTCTTCCAGGTTCAAAAGTGCCCAGTGTGTGCCCGCCGGTTTACACTTTAATCCAGAGCTGCCCCCGTAGTACCTCTTCCTGACCACAAGATGCCCCGTCTTCCGGGTTCAAAAACCGAAGGGTTACACCTTTATTTCAGAGCTGTCCCCTGCAGTACCAGATGCCTTCAGTTTTCAAAAACACTCAGTGTGTGCCCGCACATTCACACCTTTCATATGTAGTACCCTTTCTTGGCCACAAGATGCCCTCAGTCGTCTAGGTTCAAAAGGTGCCCTGTTTGTGCCCGCAAATTTACACCTTTAATATGTAGTACCTTTTCTTGGCCACAAGATGTCCTCACTCTTCCAGGTTCAAAAACGCCCAGTGTAAGCCTGCCGGTTTACACCTTTAATCCAGAGCTGCCCCCTGCAGTACCTCTTCTTGGCCACAAGATGCCCTCAGTCTTCTGGGTTCAAAAGGTGGCCAGTTTATGCCCCCAAGGTTACACCTTTAATCCAAAGCTGCCCCCTGCAGTACCTCTTCCTGACCACAAGATGCCCTCAGTCTTCTGGGTTTTAAGACACCCTGTGTGTCCTGAGCACAGCACCCCCCCACTCAGAATGTACTGATGCAAAGAGCGTCCTCTGACGTCATCACGCTAGCGCTGCTCTCTGCGTCTGGAGGACCGCCCACTGCTGGAAGAGACTGAAGGCCCCA